>JAODAI010129197.1:0-11187 GCA_027575025.1 Scotoplanes globosa | reverse complement strand
CCCCATCACCTATGCTGAATACCCCAGCAGTGACAAGTCATTTTAAAATGATAATATCTTGTTAATTTCTTTATAATAACTCAGAAATGTTTGCAACAAAAGTGTTTTCAATAACTGTAGTCATTCGAGGGGATAGCTACAGTATTGCAACTGTTGAACAATTTTGAATAATGTCTTATCATGACGAAAAAATCCTCCCATTACCAAATTTATATAAAAATATTAAAATGCTAGTGAATTATAAGTAGGGCCTATGGGATAAGAAAAAGTGAATCCATATGCTACTTACCTGAATAAACTGAATTGTCAATGCACTTTTTCCTACACCTCCTCCACCAACAACAACTATTTTGTGAGTATGTATACCAGTACCACCTACATGTACAGCACCATTAGATCCACCTGCCATTTGGAAATTATTGCTTTGTTCTTAAAATAATTTGGCTGTAGCATCCAATCTCCCGTCGCAATTCAAAATTTAATTTGGACGTGCCAAAACACGACATGCCTCAATAAATGTTCTTGTCTGGAGGATTGTCTGGCAGATTCACTGGTTGTTCAGTTCAAGATACAAGTTTCCATATTTAAATTGATGGTCTGACCGTAGCACATAATTTAACCATTGAAATGAATGTACAGTATGCATGCCATACATGAGTCTGATACACATCACAGTACAGTAGGCTATGACTCGAGTATGACATAGGGCCTATGTAGTCTCTAATGTTTTAGTCTAAACGATGGCTTGCAACTACAAATGTTTGAGCTAAAACAGTGAACCATAGACCGTCATTGTTAATTTGTACTTGTTTAGCATGGTACTAGCCTAGAACTGATGATAAACAGCACTGTTAGTGCGGTTAGGCCTAACTGTAAGTTAACAAATTATAGACTAGTCTACGTTTGGCTAAACGTTGGGCCATGTCTAGGCTAGTAGTAGTAGTATAGTTTAGAGTTAGACTAGAGCCTAACTTTACTTTAGGCCTAACTTATACTGTGTTGAAACAAAGTTAGGCTAGCCAAATATCAACTGCTTGTTCGATTCACAAGTTGCAAGAGAAGTCGGCTTGGGCCTGACTAGACTGGGTGTGGTATAGTAAAAGGACAGTAGGTAGATAATGTACTATCACCAAACATGAGTGTCCAGCTCGAAGAGTCGATAACCTTTTTAGTAAACTTAGCAACAGCTTCAAAAATACATTATAAATATAATGAAACTGTTTATAGACTCGACAGCAACATTTATTTGTAACGTTAGTTAACGTTACTAGCTTAGTTCCGCGACGTAACGTATTATATTACTAGACTCATTGATATGATGTAACTGTTAAGAATATAGCTACAGTGATTTATAGACTAGACTATAGACTACGCACTTGTCGATTGTATCCGCCCACACCCTCACCGCACACCAAACCCCTACCCGGGCAGCGTAATTTCGGGCATAGCGCGACGGGGAGTTTGCTAACGAGCACCCAGTTTAGCCGGGAATGTTCACATTATTGTGTGTGAAAATTGCAAGTGGACCGGGATTGTGACCCGTACCCCGGGACTTGTACCACATCATGTAATAGCAATTAAGTTAGTGAGGAATTACAGGCGCGGATCCAGGGGGGGGCGCAGGGGGAACGTGCGCCCCCTGTTTTTTCACTTTCTTGCATAGACGTTACACTATTCACCGATACTTCCATTACAAAAATGTGTTGGGCGTAGTAATAATGTGATGGTATTATACGCAATATATTCTTTTTATATTTTGAGTAATCGGCTGTGATCAACTTATTTTATTTTATTAAATAATTCATAACCAGGGACTGTGCCCCTTGATCAACTGTGCCCCACTCCTCTCCATACACATGGCTAGCGCGCGCTATAGCCTAGCCTCGTGCATGTTAGTAAATACTAATACGTCATACCCGGAAATTAATATAAAGTTTGGCCACGCCCACTCTCAAGAAACTAAGAAACAACAATTAACGATAGGCTGTTTGGGGTCGCAAAGCCAAAACCTGTCACCCTCTAAATTAGATGGTTTCCGGGGTGTCATATGATTCTCTTCTTGGGTAGATTAGTGGGTGGCTAAGTGGACGTAGGCAGAGGATGGTTCTTGGCGGGTCTGTGTCTTGTTGCCGGGAAGAGTGTCACTCAAGCTGAGTATGTCCAACAAGCCATTCGATGTGATTACACTATCATAATCCAACCTAAACGATAGCCTGTACCTGATAGAAGCCTGTATCCACTTTCCAGGGTTCTCACTTCAACGGAAAGATGCCCCCACGGCGTGTTGACATATATATCCAATGGCCTTGTCGGAAAGAGGCGTGTTGACCTGGAGGTGGATCACCTAGACTGTTTGTGGACAGAGGTTCATTTGCCTAAAACAAAACCAATATTGATCATAACAATTTACCGATCTCCAAATTCAGGCACTGGATAATAAAACATTACATAACAAAGGGCAATATACAATAAAGCCAACATATTTACATTGCTTGATTTACAAGAATAAAATAATGTAATTACAAAAATAATATATACAGTGTAAAGTTGAGATAAAAAGAAAAATGTAATTAGGAAAAAGATGGTTTATAGAGCTAAACAAAAAAATAAAATTTGAAAGGAAAAAAATATAATTAATTATATGAATACTGGATATAACAACAAAAACATAGATTAAACATCAGTGAAGCAAAATACTGGAAAAAAGCTGGATACAAAAGAACAATAACAGAATCAATAGAAATATAGTGGGAAAAAACACTTCACATGATTCTGAATTAATAGGTAAGTGGCGAAGGTGTTTGGGGACAGATTTATAATCCAAATATCACATCACTATGCATGGTACACAGTTTTTTTTAAAGCTTGTATATCGTCAGGATGGTGTAGTGTCAATATGGAGGACACTGCTACTAGGGTTCGGTTGGTTTGGGGGTATCAGAAGATTTGGGGTAAATATTGGGCTCTAACTTTCATACAAGAGCACAAATGGTGCAGTACCTCACACCCATACCTCAGTGTTTAATATCAAATGACTACATGATAAGTTACCAATTTCAGTTAAACAGCTGAAATTAATGAAATGTCCAGGGTGGAAAGGGTTAAACTGAAATTCCTAACACCCAACTGTCGTTATCACCATTTTTCACCAAAATCCATCGCAATCTGTAGGAGAGGAAGCAACATTTGACGGATTTTCAAAGAAATACCTTGAATGATCCCTGGATGACCTTTGACCTAAAATTCCAGAACACCCCACATGCACCGGTGTCCAATGATCGTTGTGTGCGAGTTTTGTCAAAATCAATGACTGTATGAGAAGTTCCCAATTTCAGTTAAACAGCTGAAATTAATGAAGTGACTAGGGTGGAAAGGGTTAATCTGAAATTCCTGAGTACCCCATAGGAAGGACTACCCAACAGTCATTATCACCATTTTCATCAAAATCCATTGCAATGGGAGAAGTTCATCATTTTGCAGATTTTCAAAGGATGACCTCAAATAGCCCCTAGGTGACCTTTGACCTAAAATTCCCGAACACCCCATATGCACTAGTGTCCAATGATCGTTATGTGCAAGTTTTGGAAAAATCTACCAATGACTATATGAGAAGTTCCCAATTTCAGCTAAACAGCTGGAAATAATTAATAGACCAGGATGGAAAGGGTTAATCTGAAATTCCTGAATACCCCATAGGAAGGACTACCCAACAGTCATTATCACCATTTTTCATCAAAATCCATTGCATTCTGTAGAAGCATTTCGCAGATTTTCAAAGAATGATCTCGAATGACCCCTGACATATAGTTCCAAAACCCCCGGTATGCACAGGTGCCCAATGATCGTTGTGTAAGAGTTTCGACAAAATCCGCCTATGACTTTACGGGGAAAAGCAATTTTAATCAATTGTTGACAGCTAGACAGATAGACAGACAGACAGACATCAATCACCATTGCAATAGCTCAGCCAGTACGACATGCTGGTCTGACCTAAAAAATTTAAAAATAATATGATTTTAACCCCTTCATCCTCCTAATATGATTTTAACCCCTTCACCCTCCTAATATGATTTTAACCCCTTCAACCTCCCCCTTACCATAACACCAGCCATATATAAAAGTATAACGTAGGCATGTGCTACCATTTAGCTGGGAATTTGTATTAAATTTGTATTAAAGTTATATTAGAAGTCCTAACAGCTGGGATTTAGCCGGGAAATGAGCAAAATGTGGTCCCACAATAGACTACAGTCTTTGGGCGGGGAATTAGTGAGGGTGCCATTTTCACAACGCACATCCCCACCATCACAGGGTACCCGGGGTCACTCTGGATTGCATAGAGTTACTATGTAGCCTTGTAGCTGACCTGATGGCAATGTAGCCAGGGAGGAGCTGAAGTGATTGACCTACATTACATGTATTTTCATCACGGTCTGGTTTTAATGTCCCTCATGCACTGTACCATTGTTGACTTTAATATTGACCACTACACATTCCTGCCAGGACGAGGCTTGGACAGCATGTTGACTCATGGATTAACTACAAAGTACGCCCTAACTGTTTCCACTTTTGCAACATGCCAATTCAGTTAACTACTAGGCAGCAAGTCTTATATATTTTGAGTGATGGGGCTGAAGAGAAACAAGTTGAAACAGAAAAATCACCCGTGTTCTGAAACCCACTCTCTGTATATATTTTCTCTGCATTACATAATTTCAATGGAGCGTATTGAAATAAAAATTAACCCAACAAATTTTACATCGATTTTAAACTTTCAGTCAGCATGATTTGCTATGTCTTTGATAAGCTATGCTAGGCACAGCTTTTAAGTCAAACCATCAAAACCATATGGGCACTGGAAATTTTGCAAGATATATATAAATCTGCCCTGCTTTTATAATCTCATTCTGTGATACAATCTCATACATGGTAACGTATTGAGATAATACAATTATCATCACAGTGATGCGTTTATCTTAATTAATATGCCCAAGATACGACTCATTTCAATACGCTGGCTCACATAGCCTTCAACGAATCATTACACTTTACTTACAATGATGAGACTACCACAATTTAGTCCTTATCATACTTCTGAATTAACTTTAAAAGATGCATAATTCAAAATAACTGTGAGAACGAGATATCAATTAGGTTGAATACATTGTAACAGAGTGCAATCTGTCTACTGAACCATTTACTTTATGACGTTGTGGATACTAACAGTGATTACAGAAGGTTTAAAATTAGGTAAATAGCGCCCTCTATTTATATATATTCGATATCCGAATGATAAGAGTTAATAGACGGTCATCACCATAATTTTTTAGCGACTTTTAATTTGTTTGACGGCCCTATTTGACGACCCTATATAGATCTCCTTGAGACTAAGATCAGATGGCTAAGATCAATACGTGAGCTGCCACCACAAAAGCAGAGTGAAGTATTTTCGGTGGAAATTGAGATTATGAAATATTATGATTCTATACTTTAATGTCTTTAAAATGATATATAATTTGCAATGGTTCAAGGGGAAGGTCTCTTACAAGATGAACATTCATATCTGCAAAATTATGGTGTGAAAGTTATGGTCTAAATGTCAACAAAGAATGTTAATATCAATAAGTAGACATTATCTACAATAACAGATATCAGTAGCATATCAAAACACATGTATACGAAAACATACTTGTATATACCCCAAAAAATGATTTTATTTCCCTAATAACTCAAAAAGTACATTTGCGACTCTACGCCGTTGTTGTGGTGGCAGATCACACATGAGTGATAACGATAATCCCTGATATCCCAGAGCTAACACCTTTTTGAATTATAAACATGATTAGTTAAACCTTACCCTGTCCCGCAGGCCCATCTGGTGTCAGTGCTTAGCTCCGTTAGTGGATGAGTCTCCCCCTGGATAGGACGCTGCTCCATCGCAGGTAGAACTCCCCAAAGCTACTCCAGGCGATTTCAAGCAGTCTAAACCATTCTGAAGAAGATTCTGAAGAAAGGTGGTACTCATTTTTCCAGTCTGAGTGAAGCTGAGGCAAGCGGGATAAAGTGTTTTTGCTCATTGCGCTCGGCCGAGAATCGAACCCGGAACCTCTGTAACTCAAGCCCGACTCCCTAACCACTCAGCCACTGTGCTCCCTAATAAACATTGCGGCATGTCTTTATTCCTTCAGGTTAATTATATCCGTTTCATTGATTTATTCTACCACAATAGTATCACAGAGTAGATCTATTTTGGAATGAAACATGACATCTCACATAAACTTACCTGTGATGTCATATCACCGATGGTAATTTTACTGGCACTTAATAACTCGGCGTCCACCTGTTTGGGTTTGACAGGAGGGGTATCGGACTTGTCAGCTGTTGGAAGATACTGAAAAACAAGACAAATTATGACAGGAAACGGTATTAATTAGGCAGATTGATTGATTGGCTAGGTATTCATAATTCACAACAATGAGTAATTATCCCAGAGGGGGGGGGGGGGTATGTCTGATAGACATATTTCTACAAAACTAAAATGGAAAGTATTGTGTACATGGGGTCATCCCAGCATGTACGGGCTGGAGACTGAGGCTCTGTCTAGGGCGCAGCAACAATGCAGTCAAATGTGAGAAAATAACTGGATGAGAAGGATTGCAGGGGTAATCGAGTGGAAAGGAGACCGTTAGATGATATTAGGGCTAAGATAGGGGTTGATTAGAAGTCTCACAGAGAGGATGGTAAGAGGATGTATGAGGTGGGCTGGGCATATGGAGCATATGCATAGAGGGCGACTCACAAAAATAGCGATGTCGTACATGGAGGTTGGTAGTAGGGGTAGGTCACTTTGAGATGAAAGGACTGTGTTGAGGGGGAGTTCAGAAGGGCTGGTGGAGATGTCGATTGGAGGGCCAGGGTGATGGATAGAGTGAGGTGGAGAGCTCTGGCCAATGGTGTGGCGGCCAGTGTATTCTTCCTTACCCCTTAGGGATCCAGGAGGTAGGGAGAGAGTATATAGTCAATGCATCAGGGTGAAAACATTTAATATTGATATACCAGTTAAAGCCACTGGAATGTAATCAACATCACTACGTATTCAAACTCCTGGTCTTTTGATCACAGGTACATGGACATAATTTAAAATTTGACTACCACTTTTACCACTTCTGACATTGAGGTATCATTTCTGATTGTTTCCACAAATTGCAATATATTAATATCAACATTTGTTGTTGTCCACACCAGGTAATTTCTTATACTTTACAGACAGCAAGTTCATTTAATACTTTGTAATGTAATAACGTATACAGAAAAGATGCTTATTGCCTGATTGATTATATTTCCTGTCCCATTGCAATGCAGATGTTATCTAATAGATGCATAAGCTGTGAATGGCATGCTTTTAACAGTTGGGTAACTTAATTGATTGATTGATTCGATTTCCTGGCCCTTTTCTACACAGAGGTTACATAAGCCATCCTAAGCCAGTTTGATATACCAAATAGAGCAACTGAAATATAATCATCACACTGTACAAACTCCTGACCTTGAAATCATAAGTATATCAACTGAACAAAGTTAAAAGATGGTGGAGCCTAACTGTTTTTTGTATAGCATCCGACAGGACTCCAGAGCTGATATCATTGTAGCTTCAAGCTATCGGACTACTATTAATATGCAAGTCAGAGCTGATAGTCCAATGAGATATGTTGTAGCTTCAAGTTATAGGACTAGTATTAATATCCAAGTCAGAGCTGATAGTACAATGAGATATGTTGTAGCTTCAAGCTATCGGACTTCTATTAATTTATAACAACGTTATCATACTATTATTAGTTGTTAATTCTATATAAAATGACCATTCTCTACCACAAGGAAGTAGTAAGGTTGCATATTGATATTCAATACAAACTAAAAATACAACTAAAACATGTTTCAATTACTTTCAGTATAGCTGACTATATTAAACAAATCCTTAATCATTTCAAAATACATTTTGGATAATATTTTGGTACAAGCTGTAGAATATAATACGTTGTTCATTTAGTACTTGTTTAATCATATTCACATTTGAGATTTGTATCCCATCGTTTGAGATGTCGTCTGGCAGATGGCTTCCTTTAAGCCGCAGTCACACTGCCACGTCTTGTACTCTCCCGACTAGCCATGATAACTAACAATCACGTTGGAGAAGTCACATGGAGTCACAACTATTCCAGACTTATCAAGAAACTGTTCCCGCGATTGTAAAAGTCCCGGCCACTTAATTCCGATCTGGAAAATAGGCAGAAACCGCCAGCACCACCGTAGTCGTGTCACCAGTATGCCTTGGTGATCACCAGGTATCGGGATAGGTCATACTGACATCACATATAATTAATTATTTCATCTCACAAATAACCACAATAGTCACGAATGCCTCTATGCCGGCCACAAGACAGCCATAGGAATGCTGCACGACTACTTGACAAACTGCATTATCACCCACATCAGTTTGCAGTCAGGGGCCTATACCGACTACTCACAATCACTCAATTGTTTCAATGATTAGGTTCACTGGCCCTTTTCAACACAGACAATTATATGAGTCACTGAAAGCCTTTGATATATATCAGTTAGAGCCACTGGAATATAATCATCATCAATCCGGATTCAAACTTGTGACTATACCAGTTAGAGCCACTGAAATATAATCATCATCAATCCGGATTCAAACTTGTGACTATACCAGTTAGAGCCACTGCCCCGGGACCGAGCAAAGAACATCGACTACCAAAGAATTGGCAACTACTGATGTATGGAAAGTGTTTCACCATACTTTCTTTTAACCGTGGTCCAGGACCACTAGACTGCTGACCATGCTCCCAATGTTGAACGCGAAACACCAAGCGAGAATACAGCTTGTGACATTCTTGAAGGTTTTTGCACGTTCCAATCTTGACCTGTCTCGATCCCACCATGGTAGGATTTGGGGTGGGACAACTTAATAAATATGCTCTTAGGAATTATTTTCGGTGACAAATGCACCTGTCTTATATTTTCCAATCCCAATTACAACATCGCGTAGGAGAATACAACATTTGAGCTGAAAATGTAGTTCTTAGGTGGTGTTAATTCTCTAGTCATTATTATCTTACCATTTGGAACGGATTAAGCATGGATGCTTTGATCCTAGTGACATTCTCCATTCTTTCTGATGCGGGATCCGTACAGGACGTTGTATCCAAGAAAATGTTAATCATTGGTGTCGCCATCTTGAGGCTGGTCGATAACTCGTCACCATGACGATGACATAATGAAACTATTATGAAGTAAGACAGGACAGTAAGTTTATTGTATGACATATAACTACTATTATATTGTTGGCACAAAATCTCTGGAATTAAAGTGCTAACCGAAAGTTTTGAGATCCCAACATGAAAATGAGTACTGGTCAGAATGAGACTAGTTCTAGGCTTTCTCAACTGGTGATTGGATGACATCATTAATGCTGCAGTGCAAATGACAGAACAGAGCAAGTGGCACTAAGGTCAAAATGGATATTTTGGTGTCATCTTACTCAGGGAAGCAAGGCACATCTAATGTGCTATTGACATAAGTGACATAAGTGACAGCAGTTTACCACCTCACCGTGATAAAACAGTGTAAGCAGCTTTAGATTGACAAAACGTGTGCAACTTAGAGTAATGGGTGCAAGTGTCGGTCTAATATCCACCGATAAAATCGTGCAAGTAACACACAGTATCATCGTTTAGGTATGAAATGCAGTACTTAATCTCTTACTTCCCCCCCTCGCAAAATGATAGGCCTTTCATATGTATCAACTGCATTACCAATCTAAATGCTGGAGAGAACATATTATTCTCATACAGCACTCAGTATCACATAGTACCACACTTTCACATTCCAGTGAATAACTAAAAACATTTGGACACTTGCCCTGTTCTGTCGTTGTACAGTAGGATGGTGCATGCCAATGTATATTAATATTAGTTTAGGCAATATAGTTATCGATGGACAAGTCACAATAACAGGATCTTCCACCAGGAAAAAAATTATATGGCCATGCGTTTTGTACTTGCCATCCAAAACGAGTGGTCTTGCTATGCTATTTTGTTTCATGCTGTATCAATTCTTATATAACCACAAAAGTTACATCAACATATTTGGTATCATTCTAATGAAGCTTGCCCTGTAGGAGGTACAATCAAACATGATGCAAAGTTATAAATTAAAACCCTTTGGGCGCCACCAACTTTGGTGGTAGCTTAGCGTAATAAACTTAAATAAGCCTTCCTGGTTGATAATTATTCTAGATCACAGTGATGTCACAGGAACATCATGGTGACGTCAAACTGCAATCACACAATGATGTCAGTGATATCACATGACATATCATGGTATAACTGTGAGCTCATATGTAACTAACACTGTGATATTACAGAGTATGATATCACAGTGAGTACACAGTTATGTCATCATAGGTCATGTGATATCACTGTGAAATCAGTGTGAAATCATTGTGCGATTACATATTGACTTCACGGCATGCTTTTTAACCCGGGGTTCCGGATCACTGTCGTACGGAAAACTGGGGCGACGCTTGAAAAAAAATGTGACCCTTGGGATTTTTTACTACTATGGTGCCTATCGGCAGGACTGGTGACCACTCCTTGCTATAACAAAAATGTGCGAGCTAACATTAAGGTAGTAGTGCCATTCAATATTATGGTAACTTGGTAGAAACAAGGATGAATGGATTAACCCTAACTGTACTGGATCTCGCCCACGATATTACCATTCAACCTGAAATGTGTATGTAGATAAATGATATGTTATTAACACGATTGCGGGAAAAAATCTTTCGTAATTATTATAATTTATAATTATTGCATTAATTAATTGCGCAATATGAAAGGAGAGCTGGAAGGATGGTGGAACCGGTGGAGGAGTTATGCGATGAGGTGGAAACGGTGAAAGGGCTTTGCTATCTGGGGGACAGGCTGAATGCAGGTGGAGGGTGTAATGCAGCTGTAATGGCAAGAGAAAGAATTAGATGGGTGAATTTCAGGCTCATCATAAAATCTTAAATCATGTATTGCCTCCTTATGGTGCGAACTGCACTTTGTAAGGCTTGAGGACAGCATGTATTGATGCTTGAAGTGGAATGTTGGTTAAAAAAAAAGA
>JAODAI010129086.1:0-11189 GCA_027575025.1 Scotoplanes globosa | reverse complement strand
GTGACTGTATAGGTTGCTGGAGTGATATGACACTCAATCCATGGGAGAATATTTATATCATATATACATATTGTAAATATTCAAAGGAGTATTCATAATCACACGCTGTGTTTGGCGGGCTAAAGTCGGTGTATCCAGTGGGGTTTATCTCTCGCGCTTCATCCATATATAACATAATGCAATAAAGAATACATCGGTCGGGTATGTATATACACAGTGTATAATGTAACGTCGAACAATTTAATAGGGTGAAAATATTTCATTAAAACACTCCTTGTGCCGGCGGCTATTGTCAACGGGTGGCGAAGTCGGTCAACCAGGAACATGCGTTTGACGTCATGCATATATTAATGTCAATAAAACACCTTTAAATATATACACCGTATATTCGAAAGTTCGAAGTACGACTTTGGAATATATTATCGATACACCTTGAAAATATTTAACCGAGAAAGATGTCACACCTTTATCCAATCATGTTAAATATGGTAAATGTATTACGGTCATGCATTTGCCATGTACACGGCATTACCAAAAACAAAGTTATAGAAATATTGGCAGATTGAAAGTGTGTCTACGGAACATCTCGTCGTCAAACATAATTAATTCATTTAGATTGATGTTATTTATTTTCGGTCTCCTGAATTATAGGAAATTAATTAACTTTAACGATAAAATTATATCACTATGTTAAATATCATTTACGTCAATCTACTCACATTGCTATGTACACCATAAAAAAGTCGTATTTTGTTTTTTTAAATAACAGATTAAAAGCATATGAGGAAAAGTAAGTCGTCAAACGTGGTGACGAATTTCTATATATTTATGTTATTTTTTTAATTTTCATGGAATAGTTGATAACCTATACCGATTGATTGATTGATTATATTAAATAACTCGTTTATAACACCAAGGTCTAAAAGCGCCGTCCTCTGAATGACATCACAAGTTCACAGTCAAGGAACTTTTACCTGTTTTATAGGAAGACCTTCTATAATAAACTAGAAGCCAACAAAAACTTAAGAAACTTTTTATTAGGCCTATATAATTATAGTACATTGAAAATGATAAAGAAATTTCAGATTTTAGTATAACTGAAAACCGATATATTTTTGGAGTATAGTGTGTACACAGTATTCCTTAGATTTTTAGTACTGACCCTAGTTTCATATAAAAATAAGTGAAGTGCATAATATATCTTATATATAAAGTGATATTGCTATACAAAAACACAGTTTTTCATTGTCACGTACGACAGTGTCCTAACACTTCCATTTACAATTCAATATTTAAATTAATTATTCAATCACAATTTATGTTAGCTAATCTCTAAATGTACTGTTGTTGTGAAGAAACAAATAAATTAAATGAAACGAACCTGTACGAAATTAAATCAATGAAATGATAACTAAGTATAAAATAAAGAAAGAAAGTGAAACAGTGACAACAAAAGTTCCTTAACCGATACTATTGTTATGACACGAAGACACAGACCTATTAATTCTCACAAGTTAATATATTTAAACCGGAAGTACCATCATTGAGGTCAAAGGTCACGTTATAAATTCATAATATTTTTGTAGAGATTTTGGCATGAGTGTAGTTTTGTACTGAAAAGTACGATAAAAAGAACAATACGCATGAAATTGCTCCATGAAATATTGTGACAGAACAAAGTTTCCTAAAGTTTTTCAATAACACCAATTCCAAATTAAGAAGATGTTTCACATTAGCCGTATATTTAAAATAAGCTATAATAGCAGTGGTCAAGTAATACATCAATGCATATAAATTATTACAGGCACTAGACCTAACTCCGTATGAAATTGTATCTTATTACGAAATTAAGAAAAAAATATCAATGTACAATTATAATTATAATTAAATTAAACCATATAATCCCCTCTAGAAGAAAGAAAGAAATTGAAAAACTTGAAAAGACAGGCGAAGCCATGAACAAAATTCATATTATTATGCTGTCAATAACACCTACCAAAGATCACACGATAAGACTATTTCGACCGGAAGAGCAACCGCTGATGTCAAAGGTCACATCATGAAGTTATAATATTTGTATACAATTTACAATTGTTGGCCTACACTGTCTACAATGTGGCCATGAGACATTTTTCCTATGTAATTATGATAAAATACCTGTTTGATATTTTGTAAATGATATGTACACCAACGTATTCTATTTAAATATGAAACATTTCGTCTATATGTTGTACTTTTTGATCAAGTAAATTGTTATTTGCAAAGCGATATTTAGACCTGCATTATATGATTTAGTAAAAAAAAACAGTGGTACACTATAATTCTACGAATATAGGCCTACGTATCACGACTTACTGGAAAAACGGTAGGCAATGTGAAGATGGTCAAGTTCTAACAAAATGAAGATGATCTTAAATGATTTTATGCTGGTATCTTTATCAAAACCGTTATATTTGTACAAATGGAATTATAAACGGTTCATATCCATGCATAACATATACTTACAATGTTCAACCATAGGTATATAAACTACATGTCCACTTCTAAACATATGTCCCCATTCAAACCGTCTTACACAGGCAGCGAAGCCTGACCGGATTTACTTTGGAAACTACTTTAAGTGATGCTTATCGTAAATTTATCTTCCTGTAAAGTTTCCCCTGTATACAAGCTACTTTATATAAGTCAATTTATTAAGGAAATTTTAACGATTATCACCAATACAAAACACCAAAACCCCTTGCCTTGTAATGTTCCACCTACAACATAAACTGCCACATAAATATGTATAATACATGAGCTCGATGATATCGAGAAATTGTATACTTATGTGACTGCATTAATATTATCAGCTAATCTCATATAGGCCCACATTGATCACAACAAAACATGCTTGCATAAGCTGACTTGGCGGCCACGTCCACATACAAATAAGCGTACAATTTGAGACTGACTTACCATTTTCAATTATTCGTTTCTCCTCCGTGGTATATTCACAAAACTTCTTCCTCCGAGATAAATATCCAGAAAGGGTAGAACGCGTGTACACTTCAGTGCGAGGCTATCGTCAGGCGATCGCCAATGTTCCCAGTCGATTTATCCTACTGTAGCACAGCGTGTAGTGTGTGTGTGTATATACGTCGTATATACCATGGGAGTGTTTTTTAAACGACGAAACTGGCGGTAGACCGAGGGAAGGGCTCAATTCGTCGACGACGATGATTCCACAATATTGCCCTCAGCACATTCAAATTAGCGCCGTTTTGCTCGATAGTCGACGCGAACGGAAAACACGACGGTAATCACAGAGTACGGTGAGTGTGGACAGCCGATGCTCGCACTACATCATACTCGGATACCGGCGAGTGGCTTAGATTTCCGTAATGAGTGCAGTTGATATCGATGCAATGTACGTGAATGGCCTGCTCCACGCGCTCACTTTTAAAAGCCGACGAAACTTGAGTTTCTGCTAATAATAATATTGGTAAACAAGAGCCCAAAATTTAACGACGGCGATGTATAATGAGTATGGGCTAATGTACAGTGGTACGGGAGTCATGTTGAGCGTTTCATGATTTTAACATGCCCGTCTCCTCCCATGCGATTGCAATTCGATTAGTCCCAGTCACATAATAACGTTGAATCTATTCATGGCGGGCAGATGACAATCAATAATTATAACTGCATCCATCTAGACACGAAGGTAGAGATAGCATGTTGAATGTGCGTATATATGAATATGAGGTACATTGTAAATACAATATATATATATTATAACATATTGGCATGTTATATGTACATATATATATATATTCATATTCGTGAAAGTACTGACAACCTTTGCCTTTTTGAGCAAATACAATTGAGTGAAAAATCGGGGGAGAGGGGGATTCGAATCCAGCATCATCTCAACACTTCACGTGTATCGCTCCGCCTGACCAACATATCGAAAGACGGTCTGGTTTAATGATATAATACATAAACTAACACATATATTGTAATGATGATATACATCTATTGTTTACACGACGAACTACATTTGGTACTTGAATGTATCACACATGTACCTGCGTGCACAAATACGTAATCTGAAATAGTATAAAACACACAAACGCGCATCAAGACAATGCAATATGTGCATTGATGAATAGTTTTTTCTTCAACCCACACAAATTACCGTAATAATACATAACTAGCTTCAAATTGCACACACAAACACCATTTGGATATCTCCACATGAATCATAGTTATATATACCTTTATATTAATAAGGATGAGATGTTCGTATACTTAAATTGCAGAAACGTGTTAATAAATTAATAAAATTTACCATTTTAAATATAGTCTATGTATATTTATACTATGACAAGAAGATGTACAAAAGCAGCTTTTAATAATACCCCAACTCCCATCAATACCTTTCTTCTTACATACGTTAATATTAACTTCGTCTTACAGCCGAGTTAACACTGTAAAACTTCAATTGGGGCAGTTACCAATACCCCAGATAGCCTAAAATGTTTCCTAATGCTCTTTACCTGGTAGTGGTGGCATATGATATCACTTGAACTGTTGTTTAGATGCTTATGAAATATTTATTACATATGTATTTGTTTCTGAAATGCATAGACCAGTGGTGGCTTAGGACAACATGTAATACATAGAAAACGACTGAATAACAAAGTCTATGCATGGCTATAGCTCAGCTATGTGGTGCTAAAAGAGGATGTGGTAATATATCTACCACTGCCCAATCACTGTCGGTTACTTAATTAGTGTGTAAAATTAATCACTTCAAATAATTTATTTATTTATTCAATTGTGAAATACTAAAGTACCAACTAATTAAGAAACACCAAAAATATGACGAAAGTCGAGTTCGAGACCTTTCCCTATAAAGAGTTAATTAATTAAACATTTATGTTTATTTAGGTTTAAGTTCAAAAACATTTGTACAACAAGTTTTAAAATGTAAATGTGGTGCAATTTCAGTGTTGTGAAAACGTTTCAATAATGTTTTCAACACAGTTTAAATTCCGTTGCGTAACGAGAATATGCAGCGGTTAAGTAACGATGTGGAATTAACGTTTAACCTTTACCACGGGTTTGAATCTTAATTTTGCGCTGTGAACAGCCGATCATCGTCTGTTAATCAGCCAATCAACAATGATTATGACAATACCAAGGGTATTTTGGTATTATAATACTTCTAATTTTGATGAAATTACATAACGTGCAAAACCTATAATATAACGGTAATCTATTTGCATAGCTACTACCAAACTGACGCCAAATCATTGCATTGTTACTACATAACAATTCGGCTACACGTAATATCAACGAGTTGGACGGTCAGTTGCGTGGCTAAATTAGGGAACTCATGCACTCATACCTCAGTCATATCATAAACATGTCTCTTATACATTTTTATAGCGTCCTGGCTTCTCTCAAAACAGTTTTAGAAAAACGTTTGAAAAATATTAAATATGATGTCAATATGATTAAATATGATGTCAGTGTGTTGAAAGAGTTTAGATAACATTTATTATATTACGCGAAGGAATGTTTTGAAAACGTTATCTAGAACGTTACATAAACGTTTTCAAAAGTGTTTTAAATAACCATTTGGAACTCATTGCAAAAAACGTTTCAGAAACGTTTTAGAAAAACGGTTTACCATGGTATTCACAAAACGCTACAAATATGTTTTGACTGGCAATGCTAATTATTTCCTAAAGCATTTCAATAAAACGTTCCATAAAACATTCATATTACTTCTTGAAAACGTATCGTGATCGCTGGGTACACTTATGGTGGTCATACCACTAGTAAGACGCTAGCTAGTCGCACGTTGCACCGACATATACTAATTTGCACGTATTGGTCTTGTAACCTCAGCATATATATATTATTTTATAACATTGAATATAATACAATGCAATAATACGAAGGAAAAAATATGATTAAGATAACTATGTATATACGCAGTGCGTCAATCTGAAAAAATAATAAATCGTCCCTGATTTTGGTATATCAAAATAAGGTATAATATTTCCCTTTGACACTAATATTTAAACAAGCTCAAGGGCCATGCCCAATCCACCATGATATAAGTCGGTATAGCCTATGCACCACAATCCCTATAGAGGCTTCCATTAAATCAATTAATCCATTGAAAATTAAATTTAGTCAGTTGACTTATGACATACAAGTACAAAATGACCCAAAATTACTAAGAAAATGGTCTAAAAAAAAACTCCATTCAAGGTAATTGAATAATATTCAATAAAAGTTTTATTGTATGTCAGTATGTGTTATGTGATGTTCGAGTTAATTATAGAACCAGGTAAAAGAATATGATATACCCTTGAAGAGATCGGGTTTATTTGGAGAAATGTATGAAATGTTTCGCATTAAAATACTCTAAACGACATTGTCTACTTTGTCAGGTTATTTAAGATGTTTGTACATGGTTCTCATTTTTATAAAGAATTTGTCACTATAACTATTCAAAATAATTAATTATATTGAAAAAGTACAATCTAATTATTTTGTATGGATTTGTATTAGGAACTACATTCAAAATCTGATGACTAAAAAAATGATGATGATGATTCCATAATGAAAAATTATGATTCAACAATGAGTACTTTTATTACTCAAAACATAAAAATCCAGTTAGTTATATTTAAAATAGTAACAACTTACAGTCGTGGATTTAGTTTTTAGTTTTGGATTGAATTCCAACGTATATTTTGTTCCATCATATCTCAACAAATGTACGACGCTTAAGGTCAATCAATGCACGTATTTACCCATTTTGTTTCTTTAAATGACTAACCAATTTATCAATATCCATTATTCACACTATATTATTGGTATTGCCTCTAGATCAGCATACCTGTACACCTGCCGTTTGGTTTTAACACAAACCTAAAGTAATTTAGGCATCATCAATTTGGATAATTCGTCATATCTCGTCGGGTTGGAAATTTTGTTTTGACGGTTACACGTGGCATCGTTAAGGGTCTCCGATTGCCTATGATTTATTAATATATTGATGTACTTAATACCAATGGATTTGGCTTCCAAACCATCGGGCAGTAACTCTCGGAAAGGTTGATCGGTCAGGCAGTATCATCAAGTCACCCGATTACCGTGACTTTAATTGTTTGCTTTTGGGGATTTCCTGAATTCCACAAATGCGTTGCATTGTTCGCGTACACATGCAGTGTACCCTGGTGGTATTTTGATTTCCAATTTTATAGGGCTTGGTGAATACATCCCTTCCAGAGAATGGTTGTGGAGAGGTGATGTGTTTATACCGAGCCAATAAGAAAATAAATCAACCCCTACAGGCAAAATGCGACGTAATACGACAACAGCTCTTTCGAGACTGCATGTGTGCACTCCCTATTACAGGCCTACCTCCATGACAACTACAGCAGAATAACACAAACCTTGACGTTTAATTTGTTAAATGGAACCGTAAATTTTATCCTCCTACCTTACGAACTAGCATCGTTTCGTAGCCGCTGTGTTGTCATAAACACTTATCTCGACGATTTCGCAAAACAACCCATTTAATTGTAGACGCCTTTTCTTTACAAAGCTGTCATCATCGCTTTATCCATGGGAGCAATGTTAATCGCGTAGACAAATTGTTGGAATTGTTTGCAATTTAAATGGCATTTACATCCCTCGCTCTATCGGATTGGCTAAAATTCAATCTGAAAACGAGACTTCACGCCGTACTGTTCGTTCATCATAACTGTGTCCCTGCTTATGCAATTCGAAGTACTGTCAATGGCATTTTAAGATGCGAAATGTTTGAGCAGACTTATCGTCATCTTTCAATATATGTATCGGCTGTCACCTCACTCATATCTCGACCCACCCCACCATTTCCATCTTATATATATATTATATAACTAAAATAAACTAATTGCTGAAATTAATTTTCTGATATTGATAGTTTAATTGATATCAAATATAATTAGTTGTGGTTATCACAGAACAATTATTGGTATCAACAATTACTTGGTGATATTGATGCATGTGTATATCGGTAATTCAATTGCATGTATCAGTAAATATGTTGAATTGGTGATATCAGAAAACAATTACTGATACCGGTGATCTTTATTGGTAACAGCAATATCATAATTAATAATAATAATAATAAAATCCCACAAGTATACTGCTGCTTTGTTGTATATTAACGAGAATAGACGGGTGTAGTATATATGTGTGTCTTAATACCTACATTGATAATATAGTAACACATCTGAATTGGTGATAATAGTAAATTAGTTACATATAATTAGCAATTACTATTTTTGGTAATACCAACAATTACACGATAAAAAACAATACATCGGTTTCGTTGTGTATATAGCCAGTGATGGTAGGCGTATCATCGTGTGCTAATTACCTTCAAATCTCGCGTCCCCTCTTACGTCACTTCCAACCATATGTTCATCTCCCTATGTGGATAGTTTGTCGATAGTAACTTACTGGTCATCCCCTAATGATGATAATCCATTGGCTTCAGCCACCGATCAGCTAAATAGTTATGTAAATTCGGATGTCTCGTAGTGTAACGTCAGCGATATACAGCTGTTGAAATATTGCACTATTGATGCACACGTCGGTGTTACCTCTGTGTGTGGTTCGTTTACTTATATCTCTGCTTCGGTACACTATATCGGTGTACTGACAATCTAGCCCACAGGCTATGATAATCCCCTATTTTATTAGCGGACAACATCCAACTTAGTTCGGTTCTCGCGTTCATCGCCGATACTGATATATAGCTCCTGAAACTTTGGTTGAAATATATCCCCCACCCTCCATCTTCCACCCCATGCCATGCACTCCGAAATACCCCCTCTCTAGATTGTCCGATTGTCGACATCATTGTCTATAATAATGAACTACAAAAAACCAGAATAATCCCTCTACAATGCATGCATCGATGATGAACTGATTCAATATTCAATATCCAATAGTTCGACTCTCTCCTACCTCGGCGACAGTGATATACACAGCTTCTGAAATTGTGTTGGAAATGCCCCGTCCCCCCCCCCTCCCCCTACACCCCTGTGTATTCTCGTTTGTCGAGATATCACTATACCCACTCGTGTCCCCAACCAGAGGATAATCCCTGACTTCCATCTCGATGATGCGTCCGACAACATTCAATAGTTCGTCTCTTTCATTCGTCGACGTCAATGATTTACAGCTGCTGAAAGTTTGATGGAAGAGGATTTCATCGGGGGCGAATGATTTAAGAGCCATCGACGGTAGACGTAAACGGCGGAGTAATAGTGCACCACCAGTCACAAGATACAAGGAGCCTGCCGATGCGCCTCTTCTACTGTCCCACAGAGACCGTCGCCAGTTCCAAAATGCGGGAAGAGGGACCGCAAATTTATTTGCTCGTAAATTACGGAATGGGCACCTTGGGCTTTAGTAATGCTCGCTCAATCCAGGAGAGACGGCCAATTTATTAAACGGTAGACGTATATATACACACACTATGACTGTGTGTGTGCTAGCTGTGCATTGGAGATGGCGAACCTATATGTACGCGAAAATATTAGTATAGGTTGATGGGGGTCGGGATCTATTCTAGGCATCTATATTTATTTGACCTGTGATAAAAGCAAAATGGTTGAAGTTACGATCATTTGATATTAGTTTTGCTCCCGAATTGAAAACCATTTTGATGATGTTGACGTGGTTAAGAGTATCACTGGGGTAAAGTGGAAAAGTGTCTTAACATCAACATGCTTATCAAATATACACAAGTTATGCTTAACAGAAATATATATATAAATATATATATATATCTATATTAGGCATGTATACATGTGTATATGTGTAATGTTATTATGATGGGACCTTTATGCAAGCATGTGCATAATATATATACCAATACATTATGTGAGAAACCTTCATGCATAAAGAAGGTTCCACAACATTTATATATCATACATATATAATCATACCGAATGTGAATATATGATTAAATGGATATTTGCATAGATAATTGTGTTTCATTGTGAAACATGTACCATATGTAAGACTGTTGTTTCTGAAATTATGCACATGGTAAACTATGCGGTGCATCCCTGGTAAAGGTATACTATATATATATATATATTTATATATATATATAATTATTGAATTAACATTAGATGTCTTATGACTCCGAGTTTCATGCGTTTGCGATCATCAGATACAGTTTCTGTTGGCGATCTGCAGATACGTCATCCAGCTGCAAGAACGACTAAGGCAGATCCACGAAAGCGCCCGTGGCTGTGTAGACGTAGCTACCGACCGTCAAAAGCGGAACTGTGACAGAACAGCAGTAGATGAAGACTTCAATGTCGGGGATGCTGTTCTGTTATATAATCCAGTAAGAAAGAAGGGTTTAAGTCCGAAGCTTATGAGATCGTGGGATGGGCCATGGATTGTGGTGGACAGACTCAGCGATGTAACCTTCCACATAAAGAAGAGATCCACCGGAAAACAACGAGTCGTCAATCATAACAGGTTGAAGCAGATGTGTGAAGCTGGAGGGCCCCGCACATTGGACACCCGCCAATCGCCTGACGTTATAACTCGTGCCACCTCTCATCCAATCAGAACAGGAAGAAGTCGGAAGCCCCCAACATGGCATCGTGATTATGCCATGTAATTCCGAATAAGCTAATCCATAACCCGAACCGTTTCTTCCTTTCTCTTCCTTAGCCTGTCCAGCTCCCTCGAGGCTAACAACTCATCCCATCATGAATATGATCGATTGTCTGGCCGACGCAGAATTGGAGAAGGCCAGGGAGTACAGGTGCCGCATCTGCAGAAAGCCGTGTACATCTCTGTCCACGCTCAGGGATCATCTCCGTGGAAGTCACGGCACTGCCAGATTTGCCTGCACGACTTGTAATTATCAGTCGGATCATCGGGCAAATCTGGATCGTCACCTCGAGAGCTTTCATGATCGTGAACGGTGTCGTGACCTGACCACCCGCAACTGGAGACAGCCCGACAGAGATGAACGGCCATCCGCCAGGCGGGAAGTTCCATCGAGGCGCCCGGGTACCCATACCCGACCCCGGATACCAAGAGGCTGCACCCCACCCCGGAAGGATGATGCTCCCCCGACGCTGCGACGAGAGAGGACC
>JAODAI010128975.1:0-11190 GCA_027575025.1 Scotoplanes globosa | reverse complement strand
GGCCCCTTAGCATGTAACTACACCATCGGATACAGGAATCGGATCAATATTTTGGCCCCTCCGCAGGGGGGGGGGGGATGTTAAAATTTACAATCTCATAGGCCTAGTAATACTAATAATATATATATCACCCCAAAACCCTACCCCCTTCCCCCTCTACCATACCTTGGATCCACTGATGGCATCAACTAATTCAGTCAGACTCAAAAGGCCTAACATTTTAGGCCAGGCAGGCAGCCTAGCCTATAGACTAGCCAGGGCCTTGGTTATATCATAATATGTATTTTGTGTAACGTTTGAGATTATGTTTTGTACCCAAAATTCAGACACTATTGGCACGGCATGCAAAAAACGTCTACAACCAAAATTACGTTTAGTGTAAGGTCCAGCAGTTCGTCCACCAGGCTGCCGTGCAAATAGTGCGAAACGATGATGGTTCGGTGGTGAATATTATGAGTACAGAATATATCTTCCGATGTAAACAATAGGGAAGTTCAACACTTTACAAATGTTACAAGCCGAGTAGGACATTTACTTAGAAAGACTCCTACGGTACTCACCAAATCGCGAAATAATTTGGAAGATAACTGGTGAGGTTCAGCATTATTCTCTTCATCTTCTAATTCGAAAAAAAACTCCAAAGCTTCGGCTGCATCCATGGATTTCCCATTTCTTCGTCGTCTCCTTGAGGCAACCATGTTTAGTTGTCATATATTTGCTTAGCTATTGATTGTTGCCAGATGCGATATACACTATTGGAAAGATAATCATTTTTTCTTAAAAAAATATGTAGATACTACAACAATTGCTTGTCTAATTATGGTATTATAGGGCATTGAATATTAGTTTCATAATTAGCAATAAAGTGATATTTTTTGTAGCTTTTCCGTCATATTTCTTATTTTTTTTCCATTAAACTACTAAAAAGGATTACACAGTAAAAATTGTTTTTGATTATTCTTTCGAATGACACTTTATAGGACGCCAGAAGCTCCTTAAATATATAATGGCGAATGTTTGAAATGAGGTTGCCGAAAATGGCAGGAATTGGTCGATTGGGAATTCAAGGGTTAAGCAATTATCTCTCTCTTCCCAGGAGGCCAGTGGTCAATACACAAACAAATTGTGTACAAACTAACACTGTACTCATCTTGTGTTGGTTAAATTATTTAATTATTTTTAAATATATTATCATTGAATTTGTTGGAGATTTCAATATGTTGGGAATAGTAACCTACTGGATGCCCCTGGTGTGCCATTTCCAGTGACCTAAGTCTTTTTTGACAAAATGTTATGTTGCGACAATATTTGGTGTCTCCGCTTAGATAGTGAAGAAACAAGAATTTAATGAATAAAAGTGTGAATTTGAGCATGCTATGACTACGGCGTTTCAACTGTAACAATGCACAATTAATCCCTTTCAACTGTATCAATGCACAATTAATCCCTTTCAACTGTAACAATGCACAATTAATCCCTTTCAACTGTAACAATGCACAATTAATCCCTTTCAACTGTAACAATGGATTATAGGATAGTCCCTATACGTTGAGTATCTTATCCAGTGTTGTGACTATGTATATACTCGCTATGCTGAAAGTAAGCTGTGTATAAAACGATGGGCGTTTGAAACAATTACCAGGTGTTTATTTGTATGATACAATCCACATCTCAAATTTGGTTCACACTTTTTGCGCCATCCAAAATTGTAGGTTTAAAGGATTGTGTAATAACGTTGTTATTAATTATTCCTTACTAATTTCTCTCTCTCTCATCATGTTTGTTTTGACAGAACATTTGGTTCCCTTGGTGATGTTGATGTGGACCTCAGTTTGGATATTACATTTCTTGAGGTTTGTACCAGATCATTTGTTACACAATAATAATAATAATAAATAAATATTTATATAGCACTTTTACTGTTTAAAACCAGAAGGTTACAGCTTAAAGCGCTTTACAAAAGTGAAACTTAAAAAAAAGTATGGTTCATGAAAATAATTAATTATAATGAAGCAAGAAAAGATGAATTTTAAGTGACCTCTTAAAATGTGTTAATGATTCAAATGATTTGACACTCTCTGGTAATTAATTATAATGTGTTGCAGCTGCAAATGAAAAACATTTACTTCTATAACACCAGTTCCAGCATATGGATTATTGGTGGCATTTCATTATACATACATCCGGCTCATCTCCCACTTGGTAATCCCGTACCCCGGGTGCGTTGGTATAGGCAAAGACTTGGCCGGGATTTAGTTCAAAATATCAAACTGACAGAACAAACGTAACTATATTTTTCAAAGAATTTGGAAAATGGATTGTATAACATGGTACCAAGTTCGCTAAATTTATAGAGTATGGTCAATATCCAGCGATCGGTAGTAAATATTTTTTTTGTTCAATTACGCTTTGAGGTAATAACTAGCCAACATATACAGTAATTTACTTTTATCACTTGAAGTAAAATTAGTTCTTATAAACTTGCAGAGCTGTGATAAATTATTTTCTATTATAGTTTGATGGAAAGTGGGGTTACAGGATGTTTGATCATGTTAAGTGGCTTATTATTATCGAGCATTGTTTTATGAGATTATAATATTTCATCGTTCACTAATTTGATTCTTCTTTTAACGGATAACAACGAGCCCACTATATGTGTTTTTTGTTGCAGTTCCTTTCACAACTTATTGTTATGACCAGTATTTTTTATGTACTTTGATATCTGAATTGTCCGAAATGTTGTCATTGAACAATGTATATATATATATACATGCGAATATGAATACTAATTATACTGCACTGTTTTCTATTTATAGGATGATGTCATCTCAGCGTGGGGCATCAAGAAGAACGACCCAGTCATCTGCAGATGCCACTTTTCCATTAGTAAATATCTGGATTCTCGTAAGTTATTTATTTATACATCTAATAATATGTAGGACTCAATGACGTTTTGAGATGAAAGGAGCATATTTCATGAAATTTATATCATTTGTGTTAAAATATAATTTTTCATGTTTTACCATTTTCAACTTTATTACTTTCCAATGAGTTGTCGGGTTTTGGAAAAAATAGCGGAAAATAGGCTAAATTGAAACTTTTATGGATAAATCATAGAAAAATATCACATTAATGGGCATAGATTTGTCTGTAATAGTTAGTAAAAGTTTAAATTTTGATAAATATTAGCTTAATAATTTACATTCTTGTTTGAAGTTGAAAATTCATGTCCACATTATTGAAATTTATGATAAATTATCATTTATGAATTTAAATCCGTTGGACGACATTATTGAATGTAACTTCGAGCCATAAACTTTAAGGCATGATTTCTGGCATGTCATTTACATATACCTGAACAAACACTTTCGCTTCCAAATTTTGATCACCTAAAATATTATAATTTTGTGATTTTGGTATAAAAATAAAGCTCTTTAACTCTTATCATGCCTACTCACATGAGCTGTGCCAAATGGCACCGACGACTCTACCCAACTTCAGTTCGGTTTTAAATATGTGCAACTCCAGAAACCATCGCAAAACAGATTACCATGGTAATCACAAAACTGTAATCTCTTGAATGCTGTGACATTCAGTGTATGGTTTACATTGAATATTTTAAAGAATCTTAGGTTTGAAAGTTTGTCTGTTAAAAATATACTGTTTTTATTGGATACATGAATATAGAGGAGGCATATTTTGGGAGATTTTAGGGACGAAATAAGTAATTTTTCAAGCGATTCTGAGACTAAAATTAACGTGATGATGAACCGATAGCAGCACTATCGATCACAATGTTGATGATTGTGCTGTTGGAAACATTTAATGGAATGTGTTTATTCTATATTTTCGGGGGGTTTTTTTGCAAATTTTTGCACAGTAATGACCTAATTTACATTAAAATTACACAGGTGATATATTATAATGTTTGTCAGGAAACTTGTAAAATAATTAATTTAAATGCTGTATTCTGGGAATAGTGAGGTCCCGGGTTCGATTCCCAGTGCTGCTGCTGATTGTCATGGCATGTATCCTTGAGCAAGGTACTTCATCTCGATTGCTCTGTTGCCAGCAGCCTTGGTCCACCGAGGGCCAAAGGTTGATGTCGGGAGGGCATCCGATCACAAAGGGCTACAACCACTTCTGAAAAGCCCTTGTGCAGGCTAAGCCCTGCATAATGTTAAATGACTTCATACTTGTATTTCAATTCAACCTAAATTAATTGAGTGTACACAGTTAACACAGTGTAAAACAATTGAGCATGGTAAGGGTTAATATCCCATTAAAACCAGTGTCCGACATAATAACTACATTGTCATGGTGTGTCACCTATGAATATGTACCATTCTCAGGCATTGACGACTGCTGGATTACCCGCATAAATTGACTAGAACTAAAAAATATTCCCCTAAAAATTATCATCAATGTTAGAAAATAATTAAAACTATATAGTAGCCTTTTATTTTTGTTCTTTCAGATATTCCTAAGGTTGAAGTATTTCAAAGCCCGTGCAGTCTTTCTCCATCCAGTGTATCGTCCAGTATATGTAGCCAGCTAAGAAAGTGAGTCTAGTTATTCTAGATGTTATGTTGAATAACAGTATACATTTGTGATAATATGAAGCCCAGTTTCTATAAATCTTTAATCAACGCTATACCCCAAATCACCCCAAACACCTCCTGTTACTTTATTAATGACAACTTTTTAACAGGACACATGTAGAAAAGTAAGAGTTAAGCAGAAAATTAGATTATTATCAACTAAGCCAAGTAATATAAGTGTCTTTATGACTTTATACCTTTATACCGTGGTACGGCCAAAGGAAATGAAAACCTCTGTTGGGCTGACCTCTCAGATACGTACGAATTAAAAACTTCAACAGCAATTAACAAGGATGATCGAACTCCTTCGGCTGTCAGTATTTGATCAAGTTGGATATGAAAGTAAATAGTCCTAGAAGTGTCAAATCCAATGTCATCTTACAACTACGCAAACTGCACATAGTACTGCATACATGTGTATACAATATATAATATACTATTATGTACAATGTTATACAGTAACATAGGTCAGTGGAGAAACATAGGCATAGAGATATCAACTATAATTATCACCGTGGTCAGATATTTTCTGAAGGCTTTATATATTGGCATATTAAAATTATAGATATGAAACCTCCATGTAGTTTGCATGTTTCTTAATTTTTGAGATTTGGACAAAATAATACTTCACAACCTGTTTTCGACGGCGATTCCTTGCATATTAATTTGTGGGCGGTGCTTATTGAGAAGATGTTGGATCAGGGTTGCTTTACGGGTCGGGTAGAAAGTTTATTGATTTTGATGATTACTATACCTCAGGGGCTTATATGTTAATGAGTGGCCGGGCTTCATTCATAAAATACTGATATGCTAGAGCCTAGGCTATTTTACAATGTACAGACAAAGCCAAAAAATTAAGACAAGAAATCACCATGTACTTTGCATGTTTCTTGTTATTTTTTATTTTGCTCTTGGATAAAAACCCACACTACTAGGCCCTGCCCGGGATTCGAACCCTGAATTTTCCAATTGCTGAGCTTTATCTCGTCTATAGAGTGTCTAGTCTATAGTGCCTAACCAATCGACCACAGCACTGGTTTGATCATCCTTGTTGACAAGTTGTTACTCATAGTACTGGTTGGATCATAATCATGGGTTATTTAAAAGAACTCTTAATATGACAAAAAAATATAAGCATCACACATACTCATGTGTAACGTCCATCAGATAAACACATAAAATGTTGATTCCGGGGTAGGACTGGATGTCTCGTTATCATAGTCTGGCCATCTTTTTGTAAAGAGTGGCGTGTTAATTCGGATGGTCGTTCGTTTTCTTTGTTATTTTAGGTAATTAACGGAAGGCCTAGTTGCTGAAGTCGCGTTTCTCTCTCTCTCTCTTGTTAGTAAGTTGTTACTTATATAATGTGCTGATCAAGTCAATAGAGCTGTTGAATGTGACATCATTTCACTAAATTATAGAAGTACCACGCCTCTTTTGCGGACAGTAACCATTACTGATTGGCTGTACACACAGTACATGTGATGTGTTTGTTGTTGTTTTACTGCTGCAATGGTTACTGGTGCAGAAGCTTACTCCTGCGGTAATGGCTCTCCTTTCTTGAGATTCTTCAATTATCAATTGGGTCATTCCGTCTCAATTTACTCCTAAAATTCAGATTGATACCCAGCCTCTCAGATTTTGGTGCAATTTTGACGTTTTTGCATTCTAACATAACAATTGCATTGTAAATCAACATTTATGTTTTGTTTCGCTAGAATTGCTGAAAACTTTGTCAGCTATCATTGGAAGCGGATAAGTAACGATCTTGTTCAAGAACAGCTGAAGACATTTGGCCAATCACATCGATGGGAAACAAACAGGTATTTAAAGTTCTATCACGGCAGTGGCACGTATATCTGGCTTTTTCCGGACATGTAGGGGCACATATCTGGCTCTTTACCGAAACAAATTATTGCAATCGCTTTGAAAACCAAGATAATTGTTATACAGTCACTGTATCATTTCTTCCATAATGGGCATATGATGGGTGTGATTTCTTTCTAAAACAAATTAGCTGAGATCTCATTTCATCAATTCACACATACGCTAAGCAATATGTTATTGGACGGTGAATCATCAATTCACACATACGCTACGCTAGATCTTATTGGACGACGAATTATCAATTCACACATATGCTACGCTTTTGATATTTCACATTTAAGTCTCACTGCTAATATTTCCGCCGTCCAATGTTTCCTTTCTGAATTTGGATGTAATGGAGTTCATCGCTTCCCTCGGTGTATATTTTCATTAATTTTGCTCATTATCATAATCTTTATGTTCATGCTTTTCATTGGGTTAATTGGTGCCACTCAAACATATAATTAATAACGTCGTTTTCATGTAAGACATGTAAGAACACAGCTTTATTATTTTGCGAGGCAAGTTTCATCAATGCCTACAATTCCTTGGTGAACGTGTGCCAATCAGTACACGCGTATACCCCATCCCCAAAGTCTTCTCTGTCTTCTGTGCTGTTTATGCTAGTCCGATTGGTTGTTGTAACAAGAGATAATGTGCCTTTAAATGGGAGATGGATACCAAGTGACTGTGACCGGATTGCGACAAAGACTTTCAGAATGGTGCATGCTGCAACCGCGCTTGATGTTTCAGCATTTGAGATTTCGAACATGACTAATAATCCGTTGATCCTCGATTAGGAAAATTTTAAGAATGGGGCTATTTAATATTGGCATTAACAATGAGCTGTTATAAATCGAACTAGTTCCGTCAAGAATGTTTAATAAGTACATCCAATGTGACAGTCCGCGGTGAAATGCTGTAAATTCACACCCAATGTGGCCGTCAGCGGTGAAATGCTGTAAATTCACATCCAATGTGGCCGTCAGCGGTGAAAGGCTTTAAATTCACAAATTGTGATTTTGAGTTTTGTACATTTGTGAATAGAGCTCATTGTTAGCTTTAAAATATGATGGTTTGATATCGTACGTCATCACATATCTGGCTTTAAAATGATACGTGTATCACATATGATGGTTTGATATCTTGTACGTCATCACATATCTGACTTTAAAATGATGCATGTATCATTTATGTTTTGATATCATAAAGTCACATTACATGCAGTGAGGTCACATCTGTGCGTACCTATCAACATACCTAATCACATATTGTTGGCTGTAAAATAAAATATCACGTCACGACTTTACAGCTCTTTCGTGTTCGTCGATCACATAGTCTGTTAAGTGATTACAGTGTTAATTATCATATTGCAACTTTAGCAGACAATCCTAGTTGGTCGGTCACATAAGTGATTACAGTGTTAATTATCAGATTACATTACAGACCAGATGAAATTATGTAAAATATCCAGGAGAGCAAAATGCTCTTGTTACTATCTCCAGGAGAGCAAAATGCTCTTGTTACTATCTCCAGGAGAGAAAAATGCTCTTGTTACTATCTCCAGGAGAGAAAAATGCTCTTGTTACTATCTCCAGGAGCTCAATTTACTGCACTCCTAACACTTTTAATACATGATTGGCTTAATACCAAAGTGGTTTCAATTTTATCTCAATTTCTGGTCAAAGCAGTCATGCCACACAGAAGACTTGGTATATGGGTACTAATTAATAATAAACTAAAAAACATACATTCATAGGAGCCTGAGAAGTCTTGTAAATCTTACGGTACTTCATGTTATCTAGATATGAAAATATGATGAATCAGATGTTTCTTTCTTTGTTATTAATTTACATATCTTGTTGTTGGGTTACATTTCAGAGGTGAATCTTGAACTAACAAAATAATAATTCTGGTGAATCTTTCACTAATAAATATCACACATTTGTGAACTGGGATGAACCATTGAGGTCGGGTGGGGTGAAGATTACGATTGATGCCTGCATTAATACCATTCCAAAGATACCAGTTGTTGTATTAAACTATATTCCTGTGGTTCTAACTTGTATATAAATTAGTTTGGGTGGCTCGTAGAACTCCTACGTTGAAAAGGATCAGGAAACCTAATCAATAAACGTGTGCATTGTTAATGTTATACTTTATTGGGGAGTATTGATAGTCCCTTGATGTTCAGCACACACGATGGTCAACAATCCGTAGTCCACACCAAGCCACTATTTAGCACTCGTTGTTAAAATGGAGCTGTTAAGAAGCATCATTCAATCAATCAAATCGATCAATCAAATCAATCAATCAATTACCATTTTAGCATGCAATGTAGCAGCTGTCCGTACAGTTTGCAAATATGGTCGAGATAATGTACTTGGCCACCAGAATGGATATCTTATTGCAAGATGTGATGGTTTTGTTATCGCAAGTGACCATAATAATATTGCAGTGGTATCTCTCTCCCTGGTATATCAAAGGCTTTGGTTCTTTGTCGTAAACGGCCATGATATTTAGTCCCATCAATGCACACATATATTGCTCTCATGCAAAAATGATCCCTATAGTATTCGTCCCATGCCCATCACATTTATGCTGCCGGTGCAAATAGGTGCTTCGCCCTTTCTTTAATAATCATCTTCCCTTAATATGCCACCGTGCTCGGTTCATATCCGCTCCACACTGCGTCCTCTTTCCTCCCCGCAGGGCACCGCTCCAAGATAGAGGGCAGCACAGGGACGTCATCTCCAGGACCACGTCGACGCCCAGCAACCTCCACCTCGCCAGATCAAAATCCACGGATTTATCAAATCACGCTTTCACACCTTCAGACATGTGGGTAGCAGCACATATGCTTCTTCACTTTTATTAAGGCTTGTCATCGATTAATAAACCTATATTTCTGTTAAGCCGGGCCTGGGTTACACTAACACTATTTAACATACATGCGATTCTTCTCTCAAGATTCAATTCTCTAAACATTCATGATTGTGTCTGATTGGTTTATAGCTCAATTGATCTGGCTTTTGACTTGTGATCTCCAGGTCAGGAGTTTGCATACAGAGTAATCATTTTATTCGCACAAACAGCGGAATTACGAAAAACTTAAATATACGGCCGCCGCACTTAGCGGGATAAGGAGTGTACACCATTCTTCTGGCGTTAAACTTGTGATCACAAGGTCAGGAGTTTCAATCCGGAGTGATGATGATTATAATCCAGTGGCCCTAACTGGTATATCAAAGGCTATGGGTGGCTCCTATAACCTGTGCGTTGAAAAGGGCCAGAAAACATAATCAATCATTCAACTTTTACAATCCATTTTTTTAGATTAAACTTTTGAGATGCAACTTTCAAGATTCTGCAATTTGATAGGTGTGCAGGTGCGGATCCAGAAATTTCTGCAGTGGGCGAGTCCAGGCAATTCACTGATTTGTTGATTTCCATGTATAGTACACTATCTAAGCCACCGTGGTTGGCGCGGAATGTACAGATTTTTTTTAAACGTAAGTGTCGTTAGATGCAATCTGGTGCAACATTTTTTTGCAATTTAAGGTCAACTTTGAATTCACAAATTTATATTTTTTACTTGTATTATCTTTAAAAAATAAAAATAGCGGAACATGTGGGGTATATGCCTAATGAATCCCTCAAATAAAGTGAAAGAAATACTAAGTAAAGCAGGCTTACGTTGCCTAAAAGTGGCAGAGTTTACTTTCTAATAAAACAACTATCCAATCAGTGGTATTCATGCAATTTTTTAGTGATCGCCAGCATCTGTATGACCAAGGGGGGACCGAACTGATAATACTTGTGTATAATCGATCACATACACTCATGTAGGCTCCGGGTTACGTTTGCAAAAAGGGGGAACCAATTGGACGCACTTGAATTGCGAAGTCCTTGGATTTTTTTAAAAGCAAGGGGTTGAACTGCGTTTTCCTGGCATCTATGAACCAAATATATGCCTTATAAGAGTGAGTTCGGCCTGAAATTTAGGCATATTAAAAATCATCTCTGATCAGGGGGACCGGACCCCCCTGTATCCCCGCCTGGTGTGGATACAAATACAAATATGTGTTACATCTACACATATGTACACTAGTCTTGCGGACACGTTGGGGCATACTATCATGTCATAGTATTCTTAAAGTTGATTCGCGTGTTAAATAACACAGGTATCATCCGTGCTTCACATGTATTCTCAAAAAATTATATAAGGGCACTTCCTCCTACCTTTAAATGATCTAACTCACACGATTCAACACTCTATCCAGCTTTCAAGATTAATGGATATGAGACATAAAGGTGTAACATCATGCATATTTAAAATATACATGTACGCAATTGTATGATAATTTTGACGCTCAATAACATTACGTGGTGGTGTTCGGATTTTCCTGATAATTTATTGGGTGGGTATTTTTGACGTGCTAGTTATGCTTGACGTCCTTATAGGTTTGAGATCACTGTAAGTCGAGTCATTCCAAAGACAGTAAAAAATTGTACAATCATTTGACCTTCAGCGTACAAGATTGGTGAATGGTTATAAATCCAGTGATCATCTATTTTAATATTGTAAATATTTCTAGGACGGTGCTATTGTGCCGCATTGGTACATTTGTGCCGTTTTCACCCAGCAATTCATATACTCATTCATTCTTAAGATTCATAATAATTATCATGTTTAACTGCATATTAATGTTACTTAGTATGT
>JAODAI010128864.1:0-11191 GCA_027575025.1 Scotoplanes globosa | reverse complement strand
AAATTAATGACAACTTACTGAAATGTGTTGCCAGTACTTTTTTACAATAAATTGCTTTTCATATAAGTTTACAATTTGTACCTTACCATATATTATATTCCATTTTTATAAAAAAAAACACTGTCAATTTAAGATCATTACTTACAGTGTATGTGCACGTAATGTACACACACGATACATAAGCCAATATTACAATGTTCTAAAATATGACTTACCGCAAATTACAGCAATCCTTTCACATGTGGAATACAAATAGTATGATTTCAACGGACTCAATCAATGTTATAGGGCGGGTAGTGCAAACACATTGAGATACTTCAAATACCTCACATTACTCCAATTGTAAATGTACAAATATTTAACAACATACAAATCAATTTGAGTGAAAATTGAAACTGAAAGTGTGCAATGATTGTGCAAATTACACGAATGTGAAAGGTACTTGGGAGAACATGACATTTGACCCGTATTGAAATTAAAACGTACAAAGTGTTACCTATTATAACCATTACAATTGGATATAGTTAATCATAAACTGAAGTGCATACACTATAGTTGTATTTGTAATTTCCTAGTATACATACATGTATTAAGTATTTACAAACAATACATTGATGTGCGGTATCCGTACATCCAGTTTTCAAGCCCCTTTTGAACAACAAGGTTAAAGAACCACCCAAGCCGTTGATATACACATTGATAATATGTATTGACCATTTACAATATGATCCACTCAAAGTCGAGGAGGGGGTAGTGTGCATGGTTTTGAACACACAAACTCAATCACCACCACTGCTGCATACTATATATACACAAAAAGTATATACAAATAATGAAGGAAAGACGAAACAAGTAATTAATATGTGTAACTTTATATTACACCATTATTGTAATAACATCAACAACACTTGAAAGTAATATAATCTTTGATTATGTGAAATTATAAAACATATTTCTCACATCTATGGATTATCTGTACTTGTAATGCATTAAATGATTGCGATTTAAAAAAATATTGTTAATAATAAAGTTTAACGATCAATTGACATCCTTGACTAATTGTCCTCGTTAGACAATCCGCTGTTTGGATGGATTACAGCCCATTAGAGAGCTATACAACAGGTCATTATCGGACCACATAGTTTCAATGGCGGACTATATTATACAAATGACAATCGCTGCCTGATCTGTAATAATCTACTACTAGGCATCCTGGAGACACATGCTAAAATATTAACAAAATCATGTCAATTTAATCATAATTATTGGTAGATTTAGTATTGAATATGTGTGACCCTCATGGTAAAATGTTCATGATTTACTGAGAAATGAGACACAATACAAAATATTATTTTGAATTCACGACGGTTGTTCTCAGATTCAGAAATTCTTCTTTCAAAAATGCAGAAGATAATAGATAAAACATACTGAAATGATATATGATATCAAAATTAAGCCTGTAAATCCCATGTGGCTTAGAGGGGATGCTAAAGTGATATGGTAATGTTTTCAAAGGGCTGAAATTGTAATGATATATCAAGGACTTGATGGGCTACTGGATAGGTTTGATTATAATAATACGTAATGCATGCCATTATTAGCTTGCATATAACCGATAACGCCAATCTATGTATTTCACATACTGAGCAACATTTTTTCAACAAACATTTTTTATTTAGTTATTGGTATGACATGACCACCATCTTAAATGTAAAGATGAGGCCACATCTGTAATTGAATAGTCGGCGATATACTAATCAATCACTTAAACACTCACGGTCTTGAACTTATCCATGACGAATTAGTTGTATATATGTGACCCATATGTGATCATGCGCCAAACAACATTATAAAACACGAAAATATGCTGTTCTAGACACTCGATTGGACAATGCGTGTCACATTACCATACATTATTTTGGCCCATTGCACTGTAATCAGATATTACGTCACAGCTATTGTCAGGGTGTCCGCCATCTTCAAAAGTTAAATATAGAAAATAATAGATAATCTTTGCAATATTATGCATTTAGGTTACAACATTACCTTAAATCATCAACCTAAGTGCAAAATTGGGGTGGTTGTCCCCTAAGTATGCTGGCGGAAACACTGCATTGTATATCGATATTGATATACAACGGTAAAGGCCCAGCTGTCGATACATCAATATTGATATACCATGGTCACGTGACATATTTATTTGTAGCCTAATGGTATAACACTAACGTTATAGCTTAGGCCTCGCTAGAGAACGTTAACAGTAAAACAACATAATACGGGAAGCGAAGAACAAATTGTAATTACCAATTATTCTTAATAATAATTCAAACGAATTCATTAAAAGGGCGTTGTATAAAACAATTAATGAGTGGTATATTTGTGGAATGATGTCAGAATATTTCATTCATTGAAAGAGTACACTTGTTCCATTATCCGCCTCGCTGAATGGAACCAGTGCACTATTTCAATTCAACTCATGAACAAATCTTCTGTAGAAGAGTGAGTGTTTTTTGGCAGGCATCTCGGGTACGCTAGATTGAACACATAAAACGCGGTGACCCACCATGGACACAGCGTCGAATTAATTAGTATGAAGGATGTAGCCTGCTGGAGATCGTCGCCGTCAAATCTCAGATGGACAGCGCTGCATGCAGGTTCCTTCAAAAAATGAAATAAAAGAGAAGTAAGAGAATATATTACGTGATATTAAAAATAGATAACATGTTGTGAGATGGCGTGGGAGATCAGATACTTTGTCGACCATGTATCGTAAATTGACATATTACTTTAACATAAAAGACTCATCATTTTTTTTAACTGTATTTTGGTTACATTCAACAAGTTCACTATTTTTTACGGAACACTTTTAATCTTGAATTTGATGATGACATAAAAATCAATCTGAAGTGTCTCCTCAGATATTGGTGTATCAACATTAGTGTAACAAGGAACAAGTGTGTGTTATAGTTATAGTTGTACTCACTACTCGTATTGTACCACTACGTATTGAGCTAGATCCCACGGTATTGTATATTTGTTTGTGTCCTGTTCAATTCCGAGATATTACAGACACACTTGCCTGCCAGCGACAGGTTACCAAGGTAAAATAGCATTATAAATATTAGTAGTGTGGATGCACATCTCTCTGTGAAGATGGCAATCACAATTGTCCTTGCTACATATACTATGTTTGGTAGAACAACAATTGAATTCCCTTTAAAATAATAATGATTAGGTTGCCTGACCTTTGCCTACGCAGTGGTTATATGAGCCACCCAAAGCATTTGGTATACCAGTTAGAGAAACTGGAATTTAGTTATCATCACTCCGTATTCAAACTCACGACCTTGCGGTCACAAGTCAAATGCTCTATCAACTGAATTAACCGGTCAGACAAGGTTATGTTGGTAACACAACCGTTGCGCCTATTAATTTCCTCGTATAACTTTTTACGTTAGTGTCTTGGGCACATGTTGGGACCATGTTTAACCGAATAGGTCCCCCCTCGCGTTTAGGAGTTACGCACTATTTGGTAACTCATGTCACAAAAACGTCAATTATTGCATGATATTGGTATATCATGTGTACAAAACTACAGATTATATGGTATTATGACGCTAATTTGTATTAAATCGACCTGCAAATTAATGTGGATACTTTAATATATACTAGAAACCTATTAGAAAACACAATATTACATAATGCAGACAAATAACATATATAAAAAATTAAACAATATAACTTTTTGTTGAAAAATTGTCAAAATTTGAATATTGCGCAATAAATTATGCAATTGTAACGATTTTTTCGATTTCTTCCGCCACTGTGTCGATAACATGATTATGTACGCACGTGCTCATTTGTTGGTACCGCGGTCGATATTCTAGAGGGGTGACCATTGAGCCACCCCCACCCAGTGTTTTTATACTTCAAAATAGCCCAGTGCAAGTATGGTTAAGTGAGTAGTGGATTGTAGCCAGTTTTTTTCAATGGTATTAGGGGTCAACTTGATATGGGAATACTAACGAGGAAACATCTATATAATTGCGTATATCCTATTCATTTAAATTACAATTGAGAGTCTGGTTTTATCAGTACGCGGCCGCACATAAGCCAATGTTATTAGATGTCCGTTAAACTGTTGCCTAACAATCTAGTCACTAAAAGTCTCTCCAAATTGAACGCCTGGACGAATTTTTCTAACGTCACGAAATACGTCAGGAATTAGCCACGCCTCCAATTCTCGACTGATCAGCTGATGAGCGAGCGGCAGATAGCTGACTCTACTACTGCTCTGTATCGTGTTATGTACTGTATGTACCCGTAACATAACGTTAGTGCGTACCAGACTATTTTGTTCCATTCACAATTCGATCGTTTAGCTGCATTTGAATTATGAAACTGAAAGTAATATAATATTTTGTCTACAGTAGGTACTTTTCATTTTGCATTATTTAGCCTAAGATGGAGTTTGATGAAAAGGAAATACAGGAAGAGATCTTCACGGGTAACTAATACCTCTTATCCCTCGGTCATACTATGGTATTAGTGTGGTCAATGGCCACTCAGTCAGTTATCCAGTAAGTTATGTGGTGTTTTTTCAATAAAAAGTATTAGAAATCCAAATAAATCCAAATAGTGTTTCATAGTCTCTTATTTAATATTATATATGAGGTTATTAGATATATAGGCATACTGTCATTGTCATATATATTTATATGCTACTCCTATATGGTAATTATGTATGTATATCATATATATATATATAGAGAGAGAGAGATTTTATGTATACAACTATATTTGTCATATAACTATATATATAAAGAGTTTCGTTGCAAAACGAGTTATACGACATTTTGTACTTTTCCAGGTTAAAGTGTATGTGTATTGCTCTTATTTTTCTAAACAAACTGTCATAAAAACCATTGAAAAATAAAATATATATAAAAAAGGAGAGCATAAGTTTTTATAAGGAATTCTGATAAGAAAGCGGAGTTTACACAAAATATCAAAAATGCATATAACTCGTTTTGCAGCGAAACTCTTCATATTATATATATATATATGTGTGTATAGGCTACACGTAGATGGTTATCTTCCAGTGGCTCTAACTGGTATACCAAAGGCTTTGGGTGGCTCGTATAACCACTGCGTTAAACAAAACTAGAAACTTATTCATTCAAAGGTTTGGGTGGTTCATAGCTAGTGACATACGAGTTGTACACTGAAATAAATATCTAGAAGTTCCAAAATTACTGAACTCATCATCTAAATCCATGGGGAGGGGGACGGTGTGGTTTGGGTGTGAGGTAAACAACACCAATTATATAAACAAATCTGAAATATATACGGTTCCTTACAAAAAATTGTCAAGTGAAAATAATAACTCATAATAAATATCTGACGAAGACCATTTCCCAATGATCTGAGCAACTCTGTCAAAAATATGGTACGCCTCAAGCCAACCGTTTGCGGCAACTTGTTGGCTTTAGGCTTACACTGGAAATAATGAAGGCAATATACCCTCATCTTCCAGACCAAGACTATGTCACTGGTATACTACCACATCACCCTGATACCCTGGTAGTAGTATATGTGTAAGTAAAGAGACACCCCCAAGCCATATGGTGTTCGTGGTACCCCACATGGATGCCCCACGGTGCCCATTAGTGACCCCAATGGTGCCACATGGTCCCCATTCGGTGTCCACATGGTATTGTTGCAACAACATTTATGTTGTTGCATTTTGTCACCTCCTTTCTTGTGTTGTGTTTGTCTATCCTAAGGGGGGTCCCCATGAAAGTTCAACGTGTATAGGAGCAACATTTTTGAATTATTAAAATTGGATATTGTATATTACATTATACGTAGACAATTGTAGACCTAGATACAGTTAAAAGTACACGACGTTGAAAGGGTCAATAGTTTAAATTTGGAACAACTGTTGCTGCAACCACATTCTATTACATTACGTAGTTAAAAGTTCATGGGTTTATTATTGAAGATGATGTCATTGTTTTATTGGTACTATTAACATTGCTAATAATTAATAGGTCACGCCCTCTATTACAAGGCATAAGTTAAAAGTTCATGGGTTTATATATTGAAGATGATGTCATTGTTTTATTGGTACTATTAACTTTGTTAATAATTCATAGTTTACGCCCTCTATTACAATGCATAGGTTAAAAGTTCATTGAGTTATATATTGAAGATGATGTCATTATTTATTAGTACTATTGCGATTAGGTTCAGACTTGTATTTTTATAAATATATCATGGTATATAAATATAGATTGACTACGCATGCGTATAGTGTCGCTACTTTTGCATAAAAGGGGTTTGCTTTTAGCTTTAACAATCATTCTCTATTTTGTTTGACTTGTTACTACATCGTTATTAAATATGGAAGGACTAGTATCGTTGCCTGTATTATCGACTGCTGTCTGCGAAGCTGGCTGGCGTGTACATTTTAGTAAAACCGAATATAGACGGTACTATTTTAATATTGTGAATAAAGAATCTTTGTGGGACATGCCTAAAGTACTTTTTGTTGAGGAAGAAAAAGAATGTGATATAGTTCAAATGAAAGAAGAGGAACTTGGATTGCTAAAACGTCGCCGTGAAAGTTCCGAAGAAGTGGAATTTGAGCTGAAAATAATACGCCGCGAAAGTTCACTAATTGATTTAGTTCTTGATTTGGAAATGCCTGTTGAGAACAATGAGAATGTATTTAAGACAGAAAACCTTATATCTGATACAGTGAACATACCAGAATTTGACGATTTAATAGTAATACCTACATCACCACTTCCAGTTGGTAAGGAAATCGTGGCGATACCCACATTACCACTTGCAGCCATTGACGGATTAACAGCACTACTAACAGTACCACTTCCAGATATCCTTGAAGAATCTAGTGCGACACCTACATTACCACGTGAACCACCGACGGGGAAACCGAATCAACATCCGATACATGTTAACGAGAGCCGCTTCAAAATTGGAGGTAAGCGATATGTTGTCGCTAAGCGATTTCGTTTAAATATTCGAGAGTATTACAACCCGGGTGGTGACAGAACAAAGAACATGTTTATGGCTGGAAAGAGGGGCATTAACTTAACATAAGAGGAATGGGGAAATGTATATCGACAAATGAAGCAAATTCAATCTGCAATAGAGAAAATATAACAATCTTTTATCATTTATATTATTATTCTCAGATATGGAACTTGAAAAACCTCCAGTAACGGTTGAAACATTGAAGCTCGTTGAAACTATATTCGTTACCATGCTTGACATCGTTATATTGAAATGGCTAAAACTGAACTGTTTTAGATGTGAAAGTAACTGTAGTTCTCAACGTGGCCATGCGTGTATGAATTATGGAGACTGTGATAATTTAAACAGTTTATACTTTTAAGAAATGCATGATTTAATCTCAGATGAACGGATCATCGTTGCTACGATAATTTTGTTGCAGTCTGACACAATACCTAACATTGAAACCTTAACATTGGCGATTGCTAATATTATAATAATAATAATAATAATAATGATGATTTATATATCGCTTTTCCTGCATAGGACTAAAAGTCACACCTCAAAGCGCTTCACAACGTTTTTTTTTTTTTTTATATACATTTTGAATTAATGTACACCTGTACATAACAATGTTCATCAAAATTAAAAATGTATTAATCATAATGAAGTGTGAAAAGATGAGTCTTAAGAGACTTCTTAAAATGGACCAATGTGACACTATCTGGTAATTGATTGATTGATGTAATTGATTGATTGATGTCGTCGACATCCAACTTGCGTTTCGACGATCGATGACGACGGACCATACAATCACAAAATACATTTTGTGAACACAAAAACTGTTTGTTAGATAATTTTAAATTGAAAAGAACAATAGCTATTCAAAATAATATTTAATGTATTACAAATAATTTAAACCTTGTTGTTTACTCATAGTGGTCTAAATATGCATTTCCAATTTTTTATAGTGCAATCACAATGTTGAGTATGAACTTTATCAAAGTTTTACTTTTTAATATACCGTGTTCATAAGTTATTTTCAGCGTTTGACTCCCATTGACATCAACAAACTTTTACCTTTACCAAACGCAACACAAATCTTACATGCATTGGGGACAGCCTTCCTACCAAGTGTGAATGTTGTCGGACTTAGGAAAACGTATACATTTACAAGCCATACCAGGCTATATTTGAACTTTTGGTTGTGCATGGATGACGTCACGTTAGACTTGAAAAACATCCAGTTTATCAGGATGGCAGCCTCGATACGGCTTGTAATTGTCAACTTCAGATGTTCATAACTAGAGGATGGAATGACCAATTACTTTAATACATGTAGCTGCTTAGAGCATTTTGTAGTCATTTTCTGCTCTACAATATGAGCTTGCATTATATGCAGGATGTAGCATTCCTCCAAGATCTGCTAAGTCTTACCCTGGTCTCCAGTGGCTTGTCTGCCTTCCATTTGTGTCCATGCAGTGTGGTGATGGCAGTCTCCAGTTCGTCTTCGGAGCTTTAATATACAATGGACAGAAACAATAGACGGACAGAAAACAATATGGAATTATACATACTAAATTGGTATTATTGGGAAATAAGATGTATCTTCTTCTTGTTTGGAACCCTCCTATACAATAAACATATAGGAACAATATGTGACCCGTTCTATCAGCACCATGCAGGGATATTGCCAAAAAATCATAAATTGAGTTAAGATTGTTTCCAGTATATATTATTGATTACCTTTAATATGGTCCAAAAACCAACTGAGTAGGACGTTCCTTTAATTTGTGGAGTTGTAAAAATTCATAAATATCACGCTCATCCATATTTACAAAATAATTTCATTAAGAGGGATACAAATGTAACAATTGCACTAATCATGTGACCAAATAATTGAAAAAAAATACTTAAAAATCATATTTTAACATTTTTACCAGTTCAAATTTACAGAAACAAAAATATGCTCACTAAAATTATTACTTTTGGACATTTTTTTTAAAATTTTCAGCTAAAATAATCATTGTGTAAAATGAAATCTGGCGACATATCCCTTGTTTTGATACAATGTGACCCATCGACTGCAAAGTGTCACAACTTGGTAGTCTTGAGTTTTGTGAATTTCTGAATAGAGCTCTTTCAATTAGCTCCTTTGAAAGTGATGCTTTTAAAGTGATGATCAATCAATATGTTTTGACATCAAGTAGTAACGTTACATGTAGCAGGGTCATATCCACATGTATGTTGTACATTTCAACGTATGTAAAAACACATTGTCGGCCTGCAACGTCAAATGGCATGGTGCGGCTTCACAGGCCTTTCGCGTTGGACGCTCATATGCTTAAAATGGAAGAGTTGTGTTCTTGATCGATATTATTGGGAAACAACCCATGGTTCGAACTAAACACTGATCCACAAGCTAAATGCTTATGTTGTAGAATTTTGGAATTGATTGTAGAAATATATGGCACTAGTTGTTTTCAGCATGTACAATTATTAGTATAAAGGATTGCATCCCTTGCCAAAGCTTGGTCATTGTTCAATTTAGCTTGTAGAATAAATTGGTACTAGCTGTTTTTAGCTCGGTACAAAAATGTTAGAGATTCGATAAACACGCAAAATGAGCACTGCATGCATGGTTTCTTACATTACTGTATGCTTTATTATAATCACTTCTGGTGGGCAGCAGAGGATTCTACAATCCCCATAATTCTCCACCACTTGAAAAGGATAGTGGAAATTTTGAAACCCCCATATTTATTGATAGTTCAAATGAAAAGTTCATTTGAACATTTCAGAAAGTTGTAGATTTGTACTACAAAAATACATTTGAACTTCAGTTATTCATCATAATATAGATTTTATTAGAAAATCACTCCCTATCGCTTAATTGAATCCCTAACGAGTGGTGAGGAAGAAAATGCTAACTGTCAGGAACATCATTGGTCAAAGCTATCCGTAGCCATGACCCTCCAATCTCCATCACCTCCAGCTCTGCTAAAATCCCTCTCAACACAGGAGGTCTTCCATCTCAAACAAGGAATCCCCCTACTCCTTCTACCAACCTCCACATGTGACATCGCCATGTGCCATCTGAAACAGACTTATGGTTCTTGAAACTCTGTATTTACGAGCCACTTTTCAAGATTTTCGCAATAAGTCACACCCAATAATTAATATGCACGCGATATCCACCGAAAACAATAGGCTTCTTCACTAGGCCATAGAGCATCATTGTACCAAGTACCAACTAAAACGGCCTAACTGTTTTGAGATTCCGTGTATACGAGCCACTTATTCAAGATTTTTCAATAAGCTCATCCACTAAATAATAGGCGCACAATATCCGCCGAAAACAATATACTTCTTCACTAGCCCATAGAGCATCATTGTGTCAAGTACTACCTAAAACAGACTTACATTTCTTGAGATTCTGTATTTATGAGCCACTTTTCAAGATTTTAGCAATAAGCCCGCCCATATTAATATCCGCCGAAAACAATGTACTTCTTCATTAGCCCATATAGCATCATTGTATAAAGTACCAACTAAAACGGACATACGGTTCCTTAGCTTGTGATTCTATGTTTACGAACCACTTTTCCAAGATTCTCGCAATAAGCCCCGCCCACTAATTAATATGCACGCAATATCCACAAAAATAAGTTTTTTTTACTAGTCAATAGAGCATATTTGTATCGAGTACCAACTGAAACGAACTTACAGTTCTTAAGATTCTGTGTTTACGAGCCAATTTTTTTTGTGCAATAAGCGCTGCCCACATCCTGCCCACTAATTACTATGCACGGTATTGCCGCCGAAAACAATAAGGTTTTGTATTGCCGCCGAAAACAATAAGGTTTATACTGAGGTACATTATATGCCAAGTATGAACTCGATCCGACTTACGGTTCTTGAGATACCAACAGTGTTTACGAGCAAGGTGTCACACACACACGCACATGTCACACGCTAAGTTGACTACAAAAAACGATAGGAATGTTTCCCCAAAACTTACTGCCAAGGCCGGCCGGGAGGCGGGGCCTAGGAGGCGGAGCCTAGGAGATCGGGAGGCCGATAGGGGAGTCTAGGGTGTGTAATGTTCTCGATGTTATGGGGAGTAGATTAGGAGTGGCATTAAGGATGT
>JAODAI010128863.1:0-17071 GCA_027575025.1 Scotoplanes globosa | reverse complement strand
GACGTCATCCGAAGGTGAAAGTATGCTGTGCAATAGATTGCTCAATCATCGTCTCGGGCACAAGAATTTTCCACAACATTTTACGTTGTAGACCAATCACATTGCTGAAAATGGGTGTGTCAAAAAAATCCTGTTACGTTTTTCTACATTTCGATGTCGGATTATGATAGACTGGATGTCGATTTTGTAGAATGGTCGCTAATTTGGGAACTACCTCTGACTCTAACCATGTTTTGTAATTAGTTTAAATTTGTCAATAATATGCATATCTATAGTAGGAATAAAAATTGCGTCTAGGATGGGCCCTGTGCATGCTTCATTTTCTTCCACATTCTCCTGTTTCTCCTATTTTATATGACGTCAATGATTCTTCAAAGTATGGTAATTTATTTAACCATTATCATGTATGGAGCATATGGCACTTAAAGGGGGTCATACTTTCTGTGATTTTTAGAAGCGCACTGTGCTGCTGCCAAAGAATATATTTGAACAACAACTTTGTTGTTTTGAAAGTATTTGTATATAATCGTCCTGGAAGGCTTATTTAATTTTACGACGCTAAGCGATCACCGAAGTGGGGGAAAAGGCTTTTAAATTACAACTTCACGTCTAAATAAAGTGATTGATTGAGTAATCGATTGTGTTTATTGTTAATTCAACATTTCATATCCCGGTGACTTTGTTAGTACAAATTTAGGCCCTGTGACGCAATGAACGGGCAAGGGGCTGATACTGTAGTTCCCGGAGTAAAACCTCTAGTTGTAGGCATAGCCATCCCATTTTCACGTCCGTCTTAGGATCAAACCCCCCCACCCAGTGATGCTAGAGCGTATCGCAATTATCACTACGCTACAGCCTCAGTTGTAAATATGCGGTTTAATAGCACAGACCTCGGAATGTTTGCCTATTCGAGGATCACTGGATCATTGATCATGCTCTAATCTATCTAGCTGGTTAGCTCAGTTGATACATGATGCCCTTGGGCTGCCTACTAAGTTTATGTCAAAGGAAATTATGTTCAAATTGATTCCATTGTATAGCTGACAATATAAGTGGTAAATATGAACTGAAAATCTAGCCTATCAATTTTGTTTCGACATCAAACAACACGGGAAACTAACTAGGCTTTAAACGTACCCTGGATACATTCCCAATATGCAAGCTAATCCATCGTGTAGAGTGATGGACTCGTTACTCGGAAATTTGTGAACCCCAACGTGGCATGGAATTGAATAAAATGTTGCACCACGGATTACATGTAAGGGCATTTAGATGTCCAAAATGTATATGTAGCTCCGCGCCAACCCCTGTCATTGTCTACATATAAATACAAAGCACACCGTCGCCACCATTCTACAACAACAGGGATAACTTGATGGGATATTACAGAAGAGACTGGCTACACATTTACATAATCGTCAAGTTAGTCAACTCTTTGGTTAATATTTACATTCGATCGATCCAATTTACAGTTCTTATCAAAAGAGTGGGGTAAATGTAGACTAAAATCGACCAGGTTCAGATTATGTTTAAGAGTGAAAACGAGTGCAGTAAACAACATATATGATTTCTGTTAGCCTGTTAAAAATACTTTGATGTATAATACCGGGCCAGAGATTGATAAACCAATCAACTTGTATTATGTGTTATTCATCAATGCCTCCTATGCCTGGGGTATGTTTATTTAATTGTTTCAAATATTTCATATTTTTAAGAGGCTATTAAATATTATATTGAATATTTTATATCCAGTATTAATAAAGGGCCGGTTAGCGTCGTGTGCACTAAATAAACATACCCTTCAACATCAGTCTTATTCAACGCAATCGGTGAATTACCGTGACTATTAACCAAGATGCAAGTAAATTAAAAAACATATCAAGCCTATTCAACACATGCATGCATGATTTAAGCTTACCAACATAGTTATATATCCTAAACTTAGTATATCAAATTTGTTGTTATGCATATTCTTGTGATATGGGCTAGATCGTGTATCATACACCTTTCTTTTTAGTATCACGTACAGTAAGTATTTCATTTAAGAGTTGAATATAAGCTGTCGCTGTTCTCGTTGCTAGGATGGTTGTATGAATCAAAAATCCAACCGCAGTTCAACACATCTCGTTTTGGAATCGTTAATATATTATTATTACTTGACCCCGGATTTGAACTAAAAACATCCATATTAGTATATGGGCACACTCTTCCGATTTGGATAACGAAGGCGGCTCACATATCTATGGGAAATTGGGTAAAATCTTCCGCTGATCCAGCTCACCTATATCTCTGTTTAGATAGTATATATTATATGATATATTTGCATATTGGACATATCAATTGATACCGTACCTCAATCGCTAGAGTCCTGGCTACACATATTACTACATACTGTAGAGGGGTTATGACAGATTCGAAGAAATTAAAAAAGAAAGTTTTGGGGTACATATGTGTTATTGCAGTAGGCCTATGTATCTACCGGCTTGAAACAATGGCCCTGTCCGGGGCTCAACAACAGCGACTCCAAGTATCCAAGATATATATTTTTAGGTGGAACGGTCACATGTAATTTCACCAGAATCGGTGTTCATATAATGATCTACGACATACTACATAGTAAACTTTGCCACGAAATATAGTAGTTTTAACCAATAATATGGTGAAGTGTACTATTATTTTACCAGATACCTGGTTAACACAACTACATTTTTGAAGAAATGTTCACCAGTATATCGTAGATTCGAACCGTCCCATTTAAGAACACCGATCCGGGTGAAATTGCACAAGAAAATGCTTAATAATTGATGCATCATATTAATTAGACGTATTATTATTTAACCCTAACTTACACTGGGGGGGGGGGGTAATGATATTGTTAACGCTGGAATCGTAATCTTTCTGCGCATAATTTTTTCTGTCAGTGACTTTTTGCATTTACGTCTTGGGCATATTTTGACACCAATCCCGTCCAAATTGGATTTTCCTTGTGTCACATGAATTTGGAAATGGTATGTTTTAAAAATATGTAAATATTGCATGATCATGCTTGCACATCACTAAAAGTTGTGAATAAAGACAGCAAGTATTGTAACGCTGTTATTTGTATATTGGTTGAAATATAAAGTATTGTATAAGTCTGATTTTGTTGGCAGACATAGTCAATTTCATCTCGAAATAATATAATAAAAAAATAAAAAATACAAGACATAAAACATAAAACTATACGATACATATATAGAAAATACCTGAAATCATCAAATAACAATGAAATACATAAGAAAATACTAAAATATCACATTAATGTATTTTCCATCCATAACAGTTAGGAAACGTACTCGTAATACAGTTTTTGCATTCCGTGTGTCTTTATATTGAGTTATAATGAAGTTACATTATATTTCAAGTAAAATTTTATGTAATTGATGCACTTCCTTTCGCAACTTATTATTATATGTATGTTAATATAATGTATATTTGTGATTGTTGTAATATCTTGTGATGAAACAATAAAGATACGAATACGAATGCGAATACGAATTCCAGGTATTTTTCGGAAATACTGTGAAATGGCGTTATAATGTGAAATGGTGTTAATATCATAACAAAATAACATAATTACGAAAAACACTATCGACACTAAATTGTTCAGAACATGCTTTTCTATAGGCAATCTAAGTGTGAAGTCATTAGGATATTATATGGCTGATACCCCAGGGGGTTTAATCCCCCCCCCCGCCGGACAGGTGAACACCAAAATATCCCGTGTAAGTTAGGCTTAAACATACAGTTTGTCGCTGTTAATTCCATATACAGATTCAGCGTTATTTGCTACAAATTATCGTTATATTCATCATTGTTTCTCAATTTCTTAATTTACAGTTACATCAACAATAACAACATGGCGGCGGAATCGCTGTATACTTTGGCCGTTCTGGACTATGTGGTCATTCTGAGTGTCCTATCTGTCTCCGGGCTCATCGGGGTCTTTTTCGCATGGAAGGGGCAAAAGACGGGCGACGATTACTTTATGGGAGACCGACAGCTGGGATTATTTCCTGTGTCCATATCGTTGACAGTGACCGTAATGTCCGCCATCACGTATCTCGGCGTGCCGGCAGAAGTGTACACGCTGGGGCCCAAGTTTGGGCTCATGTTCGTCGGCAAGTTCCTGGTATGTGTACTAACGACCACCTTTTTCCTACCGGTGTTCTATCGACTCGGGGTGACGAGTATCTTTGAATTCTACGACAAACGATTCAATGTCTGGGTACGTTACTTCATCATGACCACCATGTTCGTGCATCTGTTTCTCTACTCCGGCTTAGTCATATACATACCCTCCTTGGCGCTGAACACTGTCACGGGTCTCAGTCTCAATTTCTCCATTTTGGCGGTGGGAATAGTGTGTACATTTTATACGACGATTGGTGGAATTAAAGCAGTTGTTTGGACGGATGTATTTCAGGTAAAACATGTACTTATTATACTAAACATTAAGAAATCACTTTTACCAATGCCATTATTGTAGTGTTATTATAGTTTTTAACATATTCACCGCAAAAATAAAACGGAAAGGACATATCATATGCACGAATATACCCCATAATTATGCGCATTTTTTGTTCTTGCCGAAGGCACCGGGAATATTATGCGGTCATGATTGCGTATGTGTGGTATGTGTACGTGGGTGTGTGTGTATGCTACACTAGCTCGTAAACACGGTACAACAAAAGTACAAGTCCGACAAAGTTCATACATCAATGAGTACACGGACCCTATTGTTTTTCGGGCAGATCAAAAGTCATTTGAGGTCTACAGAGGCCATTAACTGTTTTTAAAAAGTCATTAGCCCGATGGTCGTTAATCCAACCGAGGTATACTATTAGGACATGGTAGACAACTACGAGCCCGAACTTTGTAAACAAAAGCAAATTATTCCGAGCAGGTCAAAGGTCACTGGAAGTGAAAAATGATAAGTGCAAACACAAGAGTCGTAGTGAGCTGACGTCTTGATTTTTGAAACCAGCACAACAATATACACCATCATGAACTAGGTTAAAAAGTCAAAAGGTCCAAAGGGTACATTGAAATTAAACAAATGTGCTTATTTTAGGAGATACGGACTAAAATAAAAATATATTTTTAAGATGATACCCGATAGAGCTCGATGTGCTGAGTAACGCTTTGGTATTTCACTTACATCAGATATTCGGTTCTCGAGAAATGTACCTTCCTGTTATATATTTATTTCAACATAGTCACATGTTGCTTGCATGAATGTACCATGTATGGTATAGTAGTGGTTCTTAAAATTGGGGTTTGCAAAGACTTTAAGAAAAGCAAAGATTTGTTTTTGTTTACATGTATTGTCTTAATTTCTTTATATCCAACCAAATGGTCATTATGATTGATACATTACATTGGATAGAGCCGATGGCGGCGCCAGGATTATCATGACAGGGAATAAAGAGTGAGTTACTATACAATACATATATAGGGCCTGAGTATATGAATATCGTCGAATATTGACCTCAACCACTTTCAAAATCTCATCATATGTACCAGGTACTATAAAACTAGTTCGAAGGCCCATATCACACATATTTATAAGCACTATTTGAGACCACATTGAGGAAACTAACCTTCTATCGGGGAATAATGTTAATTTTAATGAAGGATTAATGGTATTGAAATCATAAATGGCCTGACTATATTGGCTCTGAATTGTTGGAACGTTTTTGTGTTAAATATTTGCAAGCCTAATACGGAGTAATACGCACAACACACATCCTCCTTGCTAGCCAGGTACATAATAATACACAATGAAATAGCTAGCTATTCATATATATGCATAATTATCTGGCTGGCCAGTGCACATCCCATATTTATAGTCTGGTCGGGAAAGTGTTAATTAAGGAACAAAGACAATATCTCCAAATATAACCACTCACTGGAGACCCCGTCGGGGAAATCCTTGTATTTATATCACATAACCTATTTTCCCCATTATGAAAAAAATCCTAAAAAAAATCAGCATTTCGTCAACCGTTACAGCATCGCCGTTGGTTAGAGCAGGGATATGCAGCTAGTTGCATATCCCTGCTTAGAGCGCTACAGGTTTGTTTCATGTTCACATCGGTTTGAGACCGCTCGAAAGTCGGACCGTACCAAAGTCTTTGAATGTGGTAGTCTTATGCATGTTGCTGTCTCACTTTGTGTTACAAGTATATATAATAGTTTGGAATCTATAGCACAACTAGATTGAAATACGGTCAACAATCTAGTGATAGGAAAACTATATCTCAGAATAGGACTACCCCTCGACACCCTATATAGGCATACTGTGAAGTGTTTACCAGTTTAACTAGTATTTAGTTACAAATGCCAATAATCGAAATGAGTCGTTCGATTCTCTTGTTAGAGGTTGTACCTAGCTATAACGCAAAAGCCCCATATAGCACATTCACATTTGTTTCAGTTCAACAGTAATGAAATGAAAAAAAACAATTTTTAGGAGGGCCATTTCCAAAATTAGCGTAAGTGTGGTGGGACGGAATTTGAATACTATTTATATGCCCACGAAGCGTGTGTTCGGCTGATAGCTGTTTAATAATACCACTAATAATAATGATGAGTCATATAACACTTTTCCTGCATAGGACCAAAAGTCACACTTCAAAGTGCTTTACAGTGATTTTGTATTTTTGTATATATAATGTACACATGTACCACATGACCCGAACATAATCAATGTTCATGAAAATTAAAAATGTATTAATCATAGTGAAGTGTGAAAGATGAGTCTTAAGATACTTTTTAAAACGGAACAATGTATCACATGATTTGACCCTATCTGGTAATTGATTCCAAAGTGTAGCAGTGGCAAATACAAAACATTTACTGACATAGCATAATGATGTAATAAACTAGATTACAGGCTACATTGACATTCAAATGCACGTCACGTCACGACAATTCAAATGCACGTCACATTAGTCACAACGTGTTTCCATGGTAATGCATACAACCGTTGTGGTGGGATTGAAAGATAAATATCAGGACTTTTTCTCAAAAGTATTACGATATAAAGTGAAGTTTTCATCATGCTTAGTATTATTTTAGTTATCCTTCAAGTACGTGTTAAAATAATTGTGAAAATTCAGACCTCCTTAACATTATCTTAGTTTTAACAACAAAAATCGGTGTGGCGGGGCAGAATGTGGCCGGACGGAAAGTTGTCTGCACATTACACTTATGGGGAAATTTGGTCAAATTGTATCCCGCCATACGGGAAAACGTCTAATATTCTCCTATTTTGAGGATTTTTATTCTTTGATTTTTGTGAATCCTAATTATTATTGGTAACCATTATACCAATAGGTAACAATTATTGTTCTAATACTGTTATATTTTTGGAGGAGTGGGACCATTTTGGGATATCACACAGCTGCTAAAAGAGAGATTAACATACACCATAATACAAACTAGGAAACAAAACTTGCCGCGATTTACACCATAGGGGATACCTTTGGTGACAAGGATATTGCTTACACGACGTAGAGGTTATTAGCTTATCCGGCCGCAGACTGAGATAGCCCTAACATCTGGGATAGCCTTTTAATAAAGTCAATCATGATAATGATTGACGTAAAGCCATTAACGGAAAACCATTGACAATCTTTCACATGGGAAAGCTCCTGGTAAAACAGCATCTCTTCTTAGGACATTAAGAGTGGAAAACATTTCCTGACTGACAAACTTTTCTCACCATTGTGCAAATAATGGAATGAAGGCGCGGTCCCTCAAGACAGGCGATATACCAACATTGTTACGTTTTTCAAGAACAAAGGTGACAGGATCAGGAGCGACTGCAACACCTATCATGCATGGCATATCGCTTCTTATCATTGATGGTAAGTTATTCGCCCGTGTTCAACTAAACCGACTGCAACAGCTCGCTAAGTGGGTCTATCCATAATCACAGTGTGGATTCAGAGCCAATTGTACCACGGTTGATATGATCTTTTGCATTCGTTAACTACAATAGAAATGCAGAGAGCAGCACAAACTAATTTGCATGGCCTACATTGACCTCACCAATGCTTTCGACCTAGTTAGAAGGGATGGACTATTTAGCATACTTCCTATCACTGGCTGCCATACAAAGCTGCTCAGCATTGTGCACAGTCCTTCCATCACGGCATGCGCATAATAGTACACTATAATGGATCAATCTCTGTAGCATTCGAGGTTTGAAGTGGAGTGGAAGAGGGTTGTGTCCATACCCACACCTTCTTCGTTGTCTTCTTCACCATTATATTAATGCATGCTTTGGGATCCCACAGAGAAGGGTTCTACCTGCACATACGATCAAATGAAAAGCTGTTCGATCTTGCTGGACTAAAAGCTAAGACAAAGATTAGTAATACATTGATTAGAGACAAGCTATATGCAGATGACGCCGCAATTGCCACCCACACCGAATGTCACCTACAGACCCATACGAACATATTTTCTACAGCATGTGATAATTTCGTTCTGACCATCAACATTAAGAAAACCAACATCATGGGTCAACATGTCACCCATCCTCCATCTATTACTATCAAAGGCATTATGCTGGAAAACGTAAGCCAATACACTTATGTTGGATCCACTATATCAGATAACCTGTCATTGGATACCGAACTTGGAAAGCACATCGGCAAAGCTGCAACTACCCTCGAAAGACTAACAAGACGTGTATGGGAGAGCAGGAAGCTTACAGTTACTACGAAGATTCCCGTCTATAAAGCATGTGTTCTTAGCACCCATTTGTATGGTAGCGAATCCTAGACCCTATTCTAAAATCAGGAAAAGAGATTGAACGCATTCTACATGCCCTATATGATACGCATTATCGGCATTAACTGGCAAGACAAGGCTACCAGCAACGTATTTCTCACTCGTGCAGACTTCCCACCTTAAACACTATTCCCAGGCAGCGACATTTTCGATGGTGGGGTGACGTATGGCGTATGGATGATGGTAGCAACCCAAAATATCTCCTCTATGGTGAACTTGCAGGCGGAAAGAGATCCACCGGCTGTCGATATACCTTCGCTACAAATACATACACAAGAGCGACATGAAAGCCACCGGTATCAATGTGCAAACATGGGAGAAGTTAGCCAGCAATATAATTTATTTGAGAAATGAGGTGGTTATTGGACTGAAAAGGGGAGAGGAAACAATATGCAATAATTTAGATGAAAAGCGTGCCAGGACTAAAATGCTGTAAATGCAACCGGGATTGTCATTCCGATATAGGGCTTTACCGCCACAAAAGGCGATTCGTTACCATTATGGAAAATCAACAGGGTGCTACTCCATAGTATGTAAGACTGACGGATGCCTACTACACAAATTATCGATTATGTTATTAATTATGTTTGTATGTTCAATCACTATATTTGTAGCAATACCAGTTAGCCTCCCGATACTGATCGACATATTTGTTTAAGTGTCATAGTTACATTTTTGTCTTTCAATTTCTCCCAAAAGAAATGCGAGGGCGGAAGTATATCCCGAGATGGGTATGCTATCAATGCTATTTAATATCGAAGGCCAAAATAACCACATAATGTATGCTGTTATATGAAACATACTTATTTATATACCCTACTCCAATAACCCCACTGATTTTGATGACGCTATACAGGTATTACACTGCGTTTTTATCTTGATTATTATGGTAATACTATTGATGAATATACATTTAAATGATGTGTCATTTACATAGCGCCTTTCCTGTTACAATGCGCTTTACACTCCTCTAACAATTGTATAGCAATCACATACAGGCAGTAATATGGTGACGCCCACCACTTGTGGAGTACCTCCATCTGTGTATTACTTGCATTTTGACGTCAGGTTGGCAATGATCATTATCGAATCTATACAGGATTGTAAATCTAAGGATTTTTCTGACCACCCCTCCCCACCCCCTGAAATGGCATTATATATTAATACACTTTAAACAGATCGACACAAACTACCATAAATACACGACGGCATCTTTAACTAATCAATATTTTTAAGGACATGTTAAGAAATTGGATTAATACAGTCCTTTATTTTTATCTTCAATACACAGGCTACAGTTATGCTCATTGGGTTCCTCCTCATAATCATTGGAGGAATCACTCGTGTTGGTGGCATTTCGGAGGGGTGGAGACTAATCCAAGAGGGCCAGAGGTCAGAGTTGGTGGATTTTAATCCCGATCCGACGGTAATCTATACATTTTGGACTATTATGGTTGGCGGATCTTTCTTATACCTGATGATAGCCGGGACGACTCAAATCACGATACAGAGGTATAACTCTTGCAAAACAGAACAGCAGGCCAAGAAAGCAGCTTGGTTTGGCATAATAGGGATGGGTGTTGTCGAGCTATTGGGTGTCACATGTGGGATGGTTGCATACGCATATTATGCGAAGTGTGATCCATTAACCACCAAGAGAATTAGTCGACCGGATCAGTTAGTGCCCTTGTTAATCATGGATATATATCACGATTATCCAGGACTACCGGGGGTGGCTATAGCTGGAGCGTTCTGTGCATCGTTGTCCTCCGTATCGTCAATCATCAATTCAATAGCTCTTATTACCGGCGAGACTATCATTAGGAATAACTGGAAAGACATGTCAGAGGCAAGCTACTCACGATGCATCAAGGTAATTTCCGCCATCTTTGGAGTGTTGTGCATTTGCATTGCCTTTCTAGCATCGTTCCTCGGTAAGGTAGTTCAGATGGTCTTGAGTCTCGGTGGGATTCTGGGAGCACCGGCCCTCGGTGTGGTCTGTTTGGGTATCTTTGTTCCCAGAGCCGATGCACGTAGTGCTATGTGCGGACTGATTGTAGCAGTAAGCATTGGACTCACTTTGGAGATCGGCAATAGGATCACTGGCTCACGGACGTATCAGGTTATTCCACTGTCAGCAGACGGATGCCAATCACCCGATACAATGATGTACAACATGAGTACATCTCCACCATTTACCCCAATAATAGATGAATATACATCATTCAGTACGTCTTCTTTAGTAGAAGCTGAAGTTATAAGCCAAACGCCAGCAAAAATCCCTATATTTGGGATAAGTAATTTGCATTACAGTACCATATCGACGGTAGTCACTGTACTTGTTGGGATTCTAGTTAGTTATCTGCCGGGTGGGAAGGGAAGCGGCGCTTGTCATCCAGCATTTCTGACACCGATGCTGCAAGACTACTATATTAAGCGTGGCCTTGTTGATGGCGCTGACTCGACCGCTAAGATTAAAGACATTAATTGTGGCCTATATGGCCACATACCCAACGAATTAAAGGAACTGCAAGAGAAGGTATAACACCATCTCGCATATGTTGTTGTATGTGAAAAACTGTCGCGCATTTAAAAGATTCAGTGATACTATATATAGTAAAGCCAAATGATAAAAAATGGTATGCTAATCTGCGTCTTCTGAAAAATATAATGGGATGTATGACTTTGACATGTCATCGTAAATATTTGTTACTTCAATACGGATTTTAGCCAACGGTAGTATATTGTGTAGTATTAGTATTCATTGCATTCACACACAGTCAACAACTAGAGTCAAGTGACTGTCCTATTCGAGTGTACCGGTAAACACCCTTCGCATGAGTCAGCCATATACGTTATGGCAGAGTCAATTTACTATCCCCAAATGTTTGTCTTCTATCTTCCTGGAGTCAGGTGACTCTTCTATTGGAGCATACTGTGCAAGTAAAAACTCTTCACACAGGAATCATCCCTAAACCGGAGAGTCACTCGACTCTCTCCCTCTGTCAATGTACTCTCTTCATGCACTGCACGCATACTATTTATTCCCGCCATGTCGCCACTTTGCATGCGGTTTACCAATCGAACATCTTGGCAACAAAATGATTTTCGTTGGTATATCTTGTTAAACAATTAAGTGCTAATAGACTACGTTGTAGGAATTGGTCAGTAATATATTAATTATCATATCTATCGCGATTACAATAATTTGTTTGGAAATCATAGTCTACAGCTGAGTAACGAAATAGAGTGACTTATACTATCTTGGAATTGTGATATTTCAAAAACATGCGCCGCTGCTAATATACAGCTTAAAAATATTTCGTATATCAGGAAATTTCTTGATCAAAATAGTGCGGAAATTTTAATTCAGGTATATGTTTCTTCAAAGCTTGATTGTTGTAACTCTCCTTTGTTTGGATTAAAAATATAAAATACAGCTGCACGTATTATTAAAAAAAATCTGCTAGACGTAATCATATTACACCAGTACTTTATGATCTACACTGGCTTCCTATTAAGGCCCGCATTGTCTTAAACATCCTTGTTATTACCATTTGCGGGCCTATATTTAACCAGCCGCTTTACATTGGTGAACTGCTTCATTATTATAAACCTTCTCACAACCTGCGCCCTCTAATAAATATCAAATAGTACAACCACTTTATAATTCCAATTACTATGGCAGTAAATGTTTTGTATTTGCAGCTGCTACACTTTGTAATCAATTTCAAGATAGTATCAAATCATGTGATACATTGAACCGTTTTAGGAAGTATCCTAAGACTCATCTTTTCATACATTATTATGATGAATACATTTTTAATTTTCATGAACATTGATTATGTACATGTGTACATTAATACAAAGTAAACAAAAACTCGATGTGAAGCGCTTTGAGGTGTGACTTTTGGTCCTACGCTTTCGGTATGTTATGGCGTTGAAAGTACAGTTATGTCAACTCTCATTAAAAGTCGGACAGAAGTTCAGACGGGATGTTCCATGATCGTGCAGCCAGGCAGCTGTGGGTTTTACACCTTACCCATAGGCTCGTTAATCCCAACCTTTCTGAACTATTTTGGAGATCATCTGTTTTGAGGATGGGGGGGGAGTATTCACAAGTAAGATCTCGGTTACGGGATGTCAGGATGATTTGAGACAATTAATATTAATACGCTATTTGGAGGTAATTGTGAGCTAATTGAAAAGAGAATATTCAAATTTCACATTATTTTTCAAAAAAGGCTAATATTACCTCAATTCTAAATGTATTATAATCTGCGATATGGATGTGTGCTTTTTTTAAGGATTTCATGAATTTTCTATGTATTCTGTGGTTTTGCTTCTTATATATTTCAATGTTTTCATTTTGGGTGTAATTTATTTGATTGAGATGAAAGGGTTTATATCTGATATCAAGTTCAGTTTAATATACAATAAACTAAATGTTAGAAATAACAGTACACAGCCCATATAATCTGTGTTTACATGTTGTTTGTATATAAACATAAGCAATACTTGCCTATAATTTGAAACATATACCATTTTAAGATTAAAATGTTTCTTATTCAGGGACAGTCCGGTTTGAACAGTTGTTGTGTCAATATTCATGAAAGAGAAATGTATTAAAAGGAAAATCTCAATAACCGATATGTTGTAATTCACGAGTTATTATTTCCACAGGGGCATTATACCCCTTAGTTAAATTTGTTGAGCTACACAATAACATATTAGTCTACATAATAAGTAAAAAGATAACCAAACACACCACACTATTACTTATAGCAAATGCGATGTGATAAAAGACAGTCTTAGTCTAGACTTAGCGATTAAACGTTTTTTGCACCCACTTTCTACGAATGAATAGGTTTATTGTCCCTTTTCAACAAAGAGGTTATATGAGCCACTCAAAGCCTTTGTCATACCAGCTAGAGTCACTGGAATATAATTATCATAACTCCTGATTCGAACTCCTAACCTTGTGATCATAATTCCAACGCTATATAAACTGAGCTAACCGACAGACAGGGATTCATATTTCAGAATGGACCATTTCAGAGTATAGGTAGTGTTTTTCTTTTTTGTTCCAACATGTATTGAGTTATGTTTCCTTAACATAGTCTATATTGCTAAATGCCTTTTTGTGGTTATATAATCGTGACGTAGTGGTCCATTATGAATGATTCATTCTGAAATATGCATCCCCCAAACCCCGGGTGTGACCTTTGTCTTAAAGAGAAAGTTACCATTATCGCAGCAAACAAAAACTCCTCTCTCAATAAACGGTCTGAATTGATATCCAAGTGCAGCCATTCACGATTACCAGACCGTGACAAACGCCCTTCTACACAGTTAAACCCTTAGTTTCAATCTTGCCAAAGTATATAATTCAGTATATCTGACGATCGTCAAGTGTGAAACACAGTGCTATATACCAGTCAGTCAGTGTCCATATCCATATATATATATATATACATATATATATAATAATAAAATACACTATGGTGTGTACCGTAGCTACTCGGAGTTTCACGCCGTTTAACAGGCGATCGTCAGACCACTGAACATAACATGTACACCTATATTATAAGAAAAAGAGATCCCAATTGCGTCAATTAAGCTAAGTGCATATATATATATAACCAATTCAATCGTTTGTTAAATATTTTAAACAAACTAAACTCTTTTAAAGTTATTTCTCTGGAAAAAATATACCCTCAAATAATAGGCCTACTTCCCTCGAAATTACGGTAAATTACATATACTATTTTACAGTATAAACATAAAAAGTACATTACATACATGCATCGTACCGGCGAACTTATTTATACTTTGAGACATGTGTTCAGATAATGCTCAAATTCAATAGGCCTACCCGGCAAAGTGATATTGACACATTTTGCATTTTCCTGAATGCCTGCTTTTTGGTTGCGTGTATCAAAATGACATTTAATTATTACACCGGAATATTAATTACTTATTTGGATGCAGTATTTTCCGATACTAGGGACGTCAGCTATACTCACGTGACTCTTTATAGGGAGTACCGACCGCTGTGTGTCAACCACACTATAGCCTGCTTCTAATGTATTGCATTGGTGGCAAGCCTAATTTGTATAATCAGAAATACAAAATAGAATGGCCAGTTCACAATTTTCGAAAAACTAAATCGATTAGGAAACAGGGTTGGGGTCAGGAGTTACAGACATCTGTCTCCTCTTATATCATAGGAATGGTTAATTAGTACTAGTAGTAGTAGTAGTAGTAGGTTGAGTCACGGCCAACGATGTGTTTAATATAAGCGCCGAGGCGCCTATCACTTCATTGGCCTCGTCTATTCGACATGCTCTGTGATATTAATCCTCCTCCACATATCTCGATCTTGCGCACGGTTCATTGCATCATCGAAATTGTTAATGTTTAAGTGCTTTAATTGCGACGGTGGCCGGTTCTTATCAAATGAAACGACTGGTATACAACTTCCATCAATTAAATTTGTCGTAGTTACGATCATACACTTATAGACTACCTAACTGACATAAATTTGACTTTAATAATGTGTCCCCTCTCATTTGAGACATGTTGTGAACGGTGTGGGCTTAGCTGTAAAATGGTTCTGTTCGACTTCCAGGGCACTTTACATCGACCACGGTTGATACACCGTCCTCGATATATGAATAGTTTGTTGAGTTAGAAAGCAGTGAATCTATCGACCATCTTGTTATATGTAACGTATATGCCTGCTTCACATATTATATTTCTAAAATAATTTTAGGGAAGTTCGTTATATATACCGATAATACCGTATGGTTGTTCCCCTATTTTATTTTATTTTAAAAATAGTGAAAGTCTAAATTTGTGAATGCAAAGTTGACTTTGAATTGCGTAAAATGACGCACTAGATTGCATCGAAAGACACTTTGATTTTCAATTTGTTTATGTTTACACTTCTCCCCAATCACAAGGGCGCTCAGTCGAGGGCGCTCCACTTAATAGATAGATCACTGTAGATGGTGTATTAGACAGATCGGTGTACGGTGAATTGCACGGACCCCCTCTTCATAAAATCCTGCATCCGGGGCGCGTAATTTTTTTCGCAGACTACACCAGGGCAAATTTGACAGTTTGTCCAATCACATCGATGGAAACGGACAATGCCCACAACTTGTTGGAAGTCACTTTCAGTTACATTTTCAAATATTTGAAGTCAGATTATGAAAGACCGATGTTGATTCCCTCAAAGGGAACCAAAATTGGAGTTGACTCCTAACCTTAACCCTGTTTTATAATTAACTTTAAAAAATGAGACTTGCCCTGGCATAGCCTGGGTTTTTACACCATTGGCCCGCCTTCACAAAAAGGGAAACCTTAACTTGTAAAAGTGCCTTTTCAAGTCGCACCTAAGTCCAAATACGATCGCAACGTTCTCAACAGAGACGGGACGAGACCATGGTTGATACACCGTCCTCGATATATGAATGGTATGTTGAGTTAGAAAGCAGTGAATCTATCGGCCATCTTGTTATATGTAACGTATATGCCTGTTTCACATATTACATTTATAAAATTATTTGAGGGGTTCGTTATACCGTATTATACATGTTCCCCTATTTTATTTTATTTTAAAAATAGTGAAAGTCAAAAATCTAAATTTGTGAATACAAAGTTGACTTTGAATTGCGTAAAATGACGCACCAGATTGCGTCAAAGGACACTTTGCTCTTCAATTTGTTTATGACACGTCGCCCCAAGGACGAGGGCGCTCCGCTTAGATCACTGTAGATGGTGTATTAGACAGATCGGTGTACTGGAAAACACGGTGATTTGCACGGACACCCTCTTCATAAAATCCTGCATCCGGGCCGCGTATTTTTTTATCCAGGCTACACCATGGAAAATTTGACAATTTTGTCCAATCACATCGATGGAAACGGACAATGCCCACAACTTGTTGGAAACCACTTTTAGTTACATTTTTCAAATCTTTGAAGTCGGATTATGAAAGACCAATGTTGATTCCCTCCAAGGGGACCAAAATTGGAGTTGACTCGTAACCCTAACCCTGTTTTCTAATCAATTAACCTTTTCAAAAAAATGAGACTTGCCCTGCATGGTATAGCCTGGATTTTGTTTACGCATCCGCGCCTGCACGCGAATTTTTTTTCCCAGGAGGGTTTTGGCAGATTTTCATACATTGGCCAATCATATTGTTGGAAACCACTATTTG
>JAODAI010128752.1:0-11191 GCA_027575025.1 Scotoplanes globosa | reverse complement strand
TTTAACCTCTTAAATGTTTCGCAATTATGACGTCGGTGCAGATCCACAAGAACTGTCTCTCTTATTTACTTCACGAATCCATAACGAGGGGTGATGAAGACAACCCTAACTGACAGCCGCATCATTGGCCAAAGCTAACCAACTCCATATATCCGTATATATGACCCTAAAATATCCATCAACTCCAACCCTCCTAAAATCCCTCTCAACAAAGTCCTTCCATCTCAAACGAGGCCTCCACATGCGATGTCGCCATTTTCGGAAGTCGCACTTCATCCATACGTTATACATGTCCAGCCCACCTCATGCGCCCCCTTATCATCATATTTGTAAGACTCCTATTAATTATTATCTCTCACCGAATATCATCCAACCTTATCATACCTACCCGCTTAACCCCGCAATCTTTATCATGCAATTATAGTAGCATGCTTGTATAACTGTATACTGGTATAAGGGATAAAGCCAACAATGTACATGAATATATGTATATCATAATACTGCGCTATAAACAACTAATGGCTCGATGCATGATATGATGTGTGTGGGATAGATATATTGAAACCATGGTTATAGTCGCAATAACGGCTACTTCCATGTATACGTCGAAATCAGTAGGTCTATACCTATATTGGTCAACCACTATCATGTCCAATCAAGTTTTAGCAGACAAAATGTAGGTTTCAACATCGACGATCCAACAAATTACAACGTTAGACGAAGCAAATTTCCCCCGTATCAATATTACTTTATAATAATAATATGAATACTTCCATACTATGAAGCATGTTCAGAGAGCGTTCACAAATTATTACCCTGGTCTTTGTTAACTTGTCAAACATACACATTAAATGTGCACTATTCAAACTATTCATTCTCGGCACAATAGCGACACAAGAACGTGCCCCCGGGGGAATCTCATACGAGCTGCCACATTACGACGCATCGCTATAAATACCCATTTATACACCTTGGTAAAATGAAACAGAAAAAGTGCCTTGCCCAAGGACACCACCCAAGATAACAACCACCAACATCGCTATGATTCGAATCCGGGACCTCACAGTCACGAGTCCATACCCTAACCACTGGGCTATCTCGACTTCTCGATTTATATACACTTCCAAAATAATGATATCATAGGTTTATTTTATTTTTGCTACATATTGTATACAACAATTTTGTCAGAATTATCGGCATCATTTTAAACACTGGTAATTTAACAAAAGTCGCGAACTATTGCACAACCCATGAGCCAGCTATCTCTGAAAAGATACAAGTAAATTTCAAGTGATTGTAGTAGCTATGTGTGTGTAGATTTACTCCAAAAAGAAGGGAAGGTTGAGACTGTGAAAGACGCCATTTTGAGGTGTGAAGGTTATCAAATGTAGGCGATAATTATGATACAAATTTATTAGTATCATAACCCTAATAATATTGGACTTGCACATAAAATAAATTAAAATATCAGTAACGTTATGTCCCGTGGGCCTCTTATAATATTCAAAGAAGAATCAAGTTACAAGCACTATTAATAGTTTTACAGCTGATCTTCAAGCAGCCGGAATAACGGCAGACTACAGATGCGCAGCATCCATTATTCGGCCAGGTATCAGCGAAAAAACGGCTGAAATCTAGGAGAAGTGCTTCCTCGGCGAAGTAGAACACACTGGAGCTGTTAACATCACCATAGTTGAATTGTGGGAAGAGAGGTGCACCAACCCGCTAATAGCAACATCCATGTGTTTAAGCGCAAAAGAAGGTATCTGGTTCTCTCCTGAGATGGTCCGAATCTAAATGCCTCATCCGACTAAGATTCGGTTCCGGTTGCTGCAAAGTAACGCTCCAGAAATGGGGTTATCTGGCAATGGTGATGTGACCTGTCTTGAACCACACAATATGGAACATTTACTGCGACTGTGATGCCCACTACTAGAGCAGAACTATGATGATAAGGACCTTGCGGAATTCCGCGGAAATGCGGAAGATTGTGTTCGGCTTTGGCTTAAACACAATATATACTGCAGCTTACATGTGGGTATATAATAAGAAGACGAAGCTGATCTTGTCATTCATTAAATGGTGTAGAGTTACATCCCTATGCATTTAAATTTACAATGAAACATACATCATGCAAATATACAAGTTCAGTAAATTCATACCTCTTAGAAATGACACTGGACAGGTGGATTTGTTATTGTGTACAGAGTTTCTTCATCCTTACCAATAATTAAAGTAAAATGAAAAGGTATTACAAATATATGTTGGTTTATTGTACCTGTTATATTGACCCAAATAGAAGATCGGATACCCTCTAAAGTTCGGACACTTTTGACACCCTAAATTGCCATACCTATCTTTTCGGTCTTGGTCAACAATATTGTGCTGAAAACACTGCACAAGTAGCCATATATAACTAATGTCAAAAATCATCCGAACTTATTTTCTGTTAAATTTTCTTGAAAAACTACCATAGTAAATCGTGAGGCATCAATTAAGACTGTGAAAAGTACCAAACAGAAGATAATAATTTTATATATCATGTGAAAAACATAAAAATTATAACAACACTATTTAAACATTGGTTTAATTCAATTGTGGGTTTAAGTGTCCGAACATGTGTGTATCCACCCATGCTACGGCTACCGTTAGCTATACCACCTAGGCTATATATAACGTTGGGAAGTCGAACGTTGCACACCAAATGGATAAACTATGGGGATGTACTTCGTGTAGCCAGTCGGAAAATTACATGCATCCCAATTAGGATATACACATTATTCTAAACCATAACCCGAATCATGGATTGAAACTGTGAATGATTATATCAACACATTGGTACATTTCAATTTCAAACAGACTGCCTGACTGGCTACATGAACTACATCGCAAACTACGTTACTCTGATATCAACTTTGTAAAGATATAACTTGAGTAGACCACCTACATCCTTTTTCATGAATTAATAATTTGCCTGACCGGTTAGCTCAGTTGGTAGAGCGTTGGACTTATGATCGCAAGGTCAGGAGTTCGAATCCGGAGTGATTATGAATATATTCCAGTGGCTCTAACTGGTATATCAAAGGCTTTGGGTGGCTCATATAACTACTGTGTTGAGAATGGCCAGGAAACCTATTCATTCATTTTTACACCCTCATAAAGACCCTGCACCACCCCAACTTCGGCTCCCGGAACACCCATCCACTTCAATGTAGACATTACTAATTCCCTAAGAACGGTATCACAAGCCTTCTCAAAATCCATAAAACCCAATACCATACTCCCTCTGGAATCCGGTCGCTTTTCCACCAACTGCCTGAGTGAGAAAGAAGACTACCACTTGTCCCTCGTCCCCTCCGAAACCCCTGCTGGTCCTCTCCAGTCTCCGTTTCAACCATTGTTCTATTTTTTCTATTACAAATCCTTTTCAATAGCTTAAAAACTTTCCCAAATAATGTGATACCCCGATACTTCCCAGGGTCATGAAAATCCACTTTACCTTTCCAAATGGGCACAATAAAGCCCGTTTGCCAATGACAACGTATTCTTTCCCTCCTTCAAACACACGCTAAGCAATCTCCCTATCCACCTCGATCCCACCTCCCCTGTGATTACGAACATTTCCACCAGCGTTTCATCCAATCCTGCAGCCTTTTCCCTCTCCATCCTTCTCAGAGCCCAATCCACGTCCAGCTCTGAAATCTCCTCCACCACAATCCTACCCCTCACTGCATTAGGTAAATCCAAGTCAGCACGTCCCTGGTTGTGCAGCTCCTTGAGCTCCTCGAAGTAGTTCTCCCAGATCCTAATCACCCCATAATGTCTTTACTTTTATAATTAAATAAAGTAAAGTCCGTAGTAGCACATAATATAATCATAATGGCACATTGCAATTCCGATGATTTTGAAGGCCTCGCTTTTGTCATTGTGTTTACACAGTTGGTCGTTAATGTAGGGAAAACGAGACACTTATCAAAATTATATACTCTTAGGTTTCTGGAAAATGTAGTAATTGTACAATGACCAGCAGTAGGAATGGTCAACCACAATATAATGTAAGCCATTTAGACTTCCATAAAAGTGAGGTCAGAGGTCATTTGGGGTTCATTTAAGGTCATTCTTTGAAAATCCGCGAAATGTTTTTCTCCATATTGCAGTGGACATTGATGAAACCTGGTGGTAATGAACATCTGGTAGTCCTTATGGGATGCGATAATCATCCTCCGCCTTTTGGGTCACACACACCTCACTCGTGGATTCCGGCTAAATCATCTTAGAGTGAAACACATTCTCTTCGACTGTACTACATCTCAAAGTATACGAAACAGATATTATGAAGTGGCTGTATTTTCAAACGTTGTCCGATCAAATTATGGGCTATTTAACCCTAACTTACCCGGCGATTTTGATATATGTGTGCCCGGAGGGGTGGGGGGTGTACTTCTCCCCCCTAATATTTCAGCCATGTATTGTCAGAATGATCTGAAATATGGTATGCCTATTGAAAAATGTGTTATGAACAACATGGGACAACATTTTTTATTAATTACATTATTTTTTGTTAATTATACGCTAATTACAAAAGAAATATGCAAATTTTACATTAAAAAAAACAAAAAACGAAATCACCCCAAATTTGACTTGAAATATAATATAACTTCATTATAAACTAATGGAAAGATATATGGAAGGCAGCACCTATGTTAGCAATGCATTTGGAGACAAGTATATGCGAAAAAGTGGTTTTATTATGATATTTTAGTAATTTATTATGTATTTCATTATTTTTTATGACTGCGAGGGGGCCCACATGAACGGGGATAGTACCAAAATGTGGGCAAGACATGAGAGAAAAAAGTTTTATGGAAACAAAATATATAGCCCGAGCGGTTACGATTCAAGACGCGTCACATGGAGTGTGATCTGTTGGTATGTGGTCTATAATTAAACACTATTTCAGAACACCCAATATTTAGTTGTGAACACATATACTTGTTCATGACCACATATACTTGTTCATGACCACATGGTTAATTACATCTTTCTAAGATTATTCCTAACTTTGACTAGTCATGACATGTAACGAATCGATAGCACAAAGCTATGTATATGTTAACGCTATGCATAATAACTATATATATATATCTAAGCAGGACACATCATATTAACTTATAACATAATTCGACAGTCGTCAACTTTGTCTAACTTAGAGCCACATGTAGATTCAAATAATATAATGTAATACTACTAAACGTATTACCAGTGATCGTGGGAAATATCTTCGGTGTACAACTATATTTGGCAGACAATTGAATCATCTGCCACCATGCAAGTAGCGTAACCTATATCGTTTTACAATTATTATTATTACTATACTACATCGTATATTATTCGGCATAGGCTACTCAAACTATTGCACATCAGTATAGTGCACGTACGCAGTGATGTTGAAACGTTAGATGCGTGTCTGTTTTGGCGGCAAGATTTGGCAATCAGGTGTTCTAACTGGGAACACACTATTGTTAAAATGGGAACATAATAGTGTTACAGTCGGGAACACCAGTGTTCTGGTACATGTTATGGGCAATATAATGATACACATATACTGAGTTTAGAATACCCGACGATATGTTTCCAATTTAACTACTAATTATAGCTAGCATACGTATAACGACGAAATCGGACACACGCGTCGTTTGTAGTGCATGTACATCTTCAACAAGTACCAACATAGACCAGTAACGCTATGCGTCCGATTTACTTACAGTGTACCAATTACGTTACTTGAATACGGTTGTAATGGTATTTGTTTATAAGCAACTGGACCAATGTTTTTATAATTGGTAATATATATATTTGTGACTCTGGACTGTTTTATATTAGATATATGCAATGTATTAACATCTTCCACTAGACTATTTGAGTGCCTTCCGTTAATTATACATATCTTGGACGTTTCAAATACATAAACAAATACAAATACTGACTATCAGGGTTAACACGCCATTATTTATGGAAATATGGCCATATTAGGATACCGTTAGTTTACGTTCGCATCCGATGTATGTTTTATATGGGTCCTTTGCCTGTTAGCTAAAACCGGTTCACTCATTATTCACATAGTATGTTCTCCAGGCCTGTTGCATAATTGTTTCGAAATATGCAAGAATGAGCCATGTCCAGTTCTCTTTTAAAACTGACACATATTAGTTTGTTGAATGTTTTCGTGAATCAGCTCTGCTTCCAGGCTCGGAATATGATATGATATACAAAGTATCAATACAACAAATGCGATATATATTATAATGTTTATTTTTACTAATATTGTCAATATAATACTGAAATTGGTATAACTAGAAATTATTCAGCGATTGGCTCACTAAGTATGTGTACTGTTCCTTCCAAATATTCATAAAATACTATTAATTGTATATTACATATTTAAACAGTTGAACTAACTGTACACAATTATGTTATTGATTGACTATAAATATAAATAACAGGATTATATGCAAATTGGTGATACTATAAGTGAGGTCAATATCATGGCGTTATTCTATGCTAATTTATTATCGTATACTAATTTACTATAGGATTGTAGGGACGTAATTATAAATATATTTGCTTTAGTCAGTGTGATTAAATGCTCTGAACTAGTGCCTTTTATATCAATTGATTCATAGATAGATATATATACAATTTAACGACAAATCAATGCAGAACTTATTTAATGCGAATCAAATGATATTAATAACAATATTGAAACAAATAATACAATACTATATTAAATTTGTCAAAATGCAAGCACATTAATTCAAATAGTATACAAACTTCAAATACATTACTAAAATTTAGCTACACGTAGATAATCAAAGATGCGATCCCAACTCACATCACGAATCAAGAGATACATTGAATTCACGGTAAAATATGTAGATCTCACAGCCGCCAGAGCAGGGCACTCGATAAGAAAATGCTTCACAGAAAGCAAAGCTTGACACAAATGACAAGTTGGAAGGACTGAATATCGGTACATATTTATATATGTAAGACCATGTATGTTGTTTTGTAAAATGACACCTATGTATCTTACCACTTGGTCGTACTCTTGTTTGGTAATTTCATGTCCATCTCCATCCTGTAATAAAGAAATACACGATATTAAATGGTCATTATATTACTGATTGACTACACATGGCTGTGTCTACGACTGGTCGATCGTCATACCAATTCATGTGTATACATGTATACTATATGTGGTGTGTCGGTGGTGCTAACTACATCCATTGTGAAGTTATGTGTTAACAAATATATGTTCTAAGGTTTGCATATATAATGTCATACACTTATATACCATGTATGACTTACCCTATGTAAAATATGGCATTTTTGGAGAAAAAAATCTTGCCTAACAATTATATTGTGAAGGATACTAGCCTTTATCAGTATACACCAATGCATACTGTATAATTTAAATATGTTCATCATATAATAATCCACTACTTAGTGCGACCACACTCCATATAGTCCGGCAGTATCGTGAAACGATTGTGTACTTTATCATTTTTGTTAAACTATGTCATTTCCAATCACATTGTTTCCTGCTGAACCAAGTTATGTTTATTTATTACGTTAAAGTGTGATTGTATGTATTTCGATTCAAATCCGCAAACAAGAATTATAATGACAATATTATTCAATCTTCTATACTAACCTATCATAGCGTATATCTATAACATTATTTTTGCAAGATATGCGCTGGAAACATGATGCCCTCTTTGTAATATTGCGGTACAACCAAATACTCAATTACCACCGTTATAATTATAATTATTTTCTGAACCGGTCAAACATTTTGTTTTTAAAATCGTTCACATATGGTTTAGGAATTACGATTTTTGAAACTAGGGCATGCATATTGTACATTGTTTACCGCTAATATTTGATTTGTTTAGGAAGAAAATGATTGTGGCTATTATTTTATCATAATAAACGCATTATATTAGAGTATTGTCCAACTCGTATGACATTTGAGAATTTGTATATATTACATTGTATACATAATATGTTAGACTCCTCGTAAGTGACGCTACACCACCCTTCATATGACATAAGGATCAACATAATTATGCGGTATTTATAAAATATATTTATGTAACAGTTTCGCTTTATTTACGTAACACCATACATAATGGTAATGCAATTATGTGGACGTTCCATTTCATATCTGCCACTTACCCTGAATACAACACGCAACGTACATTAGTTACTTATTGCTTCTAAACAGCCACCAAGCCAACATGGTGTTATTACATAACACATATGATAAAGCAGTATTATATATCAGTCAGAACCATACAAGTCACGTCTTCTATAATCAGACACATATCAGTCACGTCGACAATAAAGCAGACACATACCAGTCATGTCGGTTATAAGCAGAAGCGTACCAGTCACGTCGGCTATAAAGCAGACACATCCCAGTCACGTCGGCTATAATCATACACATATCAGTCACGTCGAATATAAAGAAGACACATCCCAGTCACGTCGGCGATAATTATATACATATCAGTCACATCGGTTATAAGCAGAAGCATACCAACCACGTCGGCTATAAAGCAGACACATACCAGTCATGTATCGCTGTATTTACGTAACACTATACATAGTGGCCATGTAATTATGTGTACGTTACATTTCAACTATAACACTTACCCTGCATACAACACGTAACATGCAGTAGTACTTTATTGCTTCTAAACAGCCACAAATCCAACATAGTGTTGTTACGTAACACATCTGATAAAGCAGTACTATATATCAGTCAGAACCATACCAGTCACGTTGTCTATAATCAGACACATATCAGTCACGTCGTCTATAATCAGACACATATCAGTCACGTCAGTTATAAGCAGACACATACCAGTCACGTAAGCTATACTCATACACATACCAGTCACGTCGGTTATAAGCAGACACATATCAGTCATGTAAGCTATAATCAAATACATATCAGTCACGTCAGCTATACTCAGATACATATCAGTCACGTCGGTTATAAGCATACACATACCAGGCACGTAAGCTATACTCATACACATATCAGTCACGTCGGTAATAAAGTATAATCATACCAGTCACGTAAGCTATCAGTCACGTCGGTATAAGCAGACACATACTAGTCACGTATGCTATAATCAGTCACGTTGACTGTAAATCAGAATCATAGCAGCCATATCGGCTATAATCAGACATATACCAGTCACGTGGGTTATAAATCAGACACATACCAGTCACGTCAGCTATACTCAGACACATATCAGTCACGTCGGTTATAAAGCAGACACATACCAGTCACGTCGGTTATAAGCAGACATATATCAGTCACGTCGGCTATAATCCGACACATGTCAGTCACGTCGGTATAAGCAGACACATATCAGTCACGTATGCTATAATCAGTCACGTTGACTGTAAATCAGAATCATAGCAGCCATGTCGGCTATAATCAGACATATACCAGTCACGTAGGCTATAAATCAGACACATATCAGTCACGTTGGTTATAAGCAGAAGCATACTAATCAGGTCGGCTATAAAGCAGTCACAACACACCAGTCAAGTTACATTGCAATGTTCATTAGGTAGATATACTCCACAACTTAGTCCATTTCATATTCCATATAGTCCGGCAGGATCGTGAAATTACTTTATACTTTTAAAGTGTTTTAAATGAAGTAACTTCCAATCATATTGTACAATGCTAGGCTAAGTTATATAATGATTCTTTATGAATTTGAAGTACGATTATATTCGACACAATTACAAAGACACCAATTATAGTGGCAATGCTATTCAATGTTCTATACTAGCATAGTCTAACTTTAGGCCTATGATTTTTTTATAAAAATATTTTAATAAAATATGCACCAATCACATCATGCACTATATGTGTAATTTCGTTTTACATTAAAAGACTCAAGTGTCACCGTTATAATTGTAATTACTTTCTCAACCTATGAAGCATTATTTTGTAGAAATCGTGCGCGTCGTTTGGAAATTATCATTTATGAAAATAGGGCATGAATATTACACATTCTTTACATAGCCTCTATCTATTTACACCTATTTGTACTATCGTGTTGCGCCCAAAGCTTCAAGTACCACGATCCGTTATAATTATAATTACTTTCTAAACCGGTCAAGCATTATTTTGTAGAAATCGTGCGCGTCGTTTGGAAATTAGCATCCATGCAAATATGGTATGAATATTGCACATTCTTTACATATCCTTTACACTTTTTTGTTGTAAAAAATGCACGATTCAAGCATTATTTTGTGGAAATCGTGGGCGTGTTTTGAGAATTATGATTTTTGAAAATGAAGCATGAATATTGTACATTCTTTACCACAAAATAGCATGTTTTTAAGCATTTTGTAGAAGATCGTTATTGTGACCATTGTTTTATCATAAGAAACACTTTATATATTGGAGTATTGTCCAATTCGTATGACATATGCGAATTTGTATATGTCACATTGTATACATAATATGTTAGACTCCCTGTAAGTGAAGCCACCAAGTCACCATGTTGTTGGTACGTAACGCATATGGTATAACGTAGACACGTACCAGTGATGTCGGGTATACATTAGAATACCAGTGAGGCCAGCTATAAATCATACATATATCAGTCACATCGGCTATAACAGACATATAACAGTCACGTCGGCTATAAAACAGACACAACATACCAGCCAAGTTACAATTTAATGTGCATTAGGTACCTATACTTGTTATTATGTAAACGATTACACTCATTGTTACATACACAAAACGGAATTCCCTAACCCTAACTCGGTCATTGTTTTTCCCAAATAATGATGTGCTTTCGATCGAATACTTACCTTATGGTTAGGGTTACTAAGCATAAGGTAAGTATTCGATCGACAGCATATCATTATTTGGAAAAAACAATGATTAAAAGTAATACCCACGCAATGATCAATTGACCACGTTTCTTACTTCTGTAAGGTGATTTTGTTAAACACATTACCCATTATATCCGATGTCAACATAATTATATCACACTCTATATCTGATTTCCACAAAATAGTGTTCATATTAGTATCTATATGTGTTTGCATTTACACAAGATCAACATTCCTGGTGAAAACAAGGTTT
>JAODAI010128641.1:0-11192 GCA_027575025.1 Scotoplanes globosa | reverse complement strand
TGAAAAACACTGTGTTCCAAAGACTTCACAGTGTAACTCAAAAACCATGTTCCAAAGACATCATGGTCTAAAATAAAAAATCAAAACAACCATAGCTGTAAAAAATTCCAAAGGAATTATGAAACAGCGCAACAAACCAAAATAATTACCAAAGGTAAATAAAATTGGTTGCTAACAAACACGCACTAACACTCCGATAAAACCTAGCCTAAGAAAGCTAGGCTTTACATCGCGCGTGTAAACTAAACCAAAAATCCTAGCCAAACGAAAGGCTAGGCTTAGCACTACGTACGCATATAAAGCCTAGCTCCGAAAAAAGCTAGGCTTCGCAAACGCATGCCGTCCGAAAAACGGCAAATAAATATATAAAAATACGATAGAAACGCTTCTAAAAAACGTTCCTAAAGACCTGCAAAACCCAATAATAAGAATAAATGACTAAACTAAAAGCCCAGACACCTAAACAAGATAAAATACTCTTAGTTATCCTAAACTATATTTTCCAATTAAAGGCAGCTTTGCAAACGATCCTACTTGTAGGATCTGAAAAACTAGAATGATGTATTCTGGTGTGTAGTGAGTAGATGTGCTATTAGTGGGTAGTCATGGGCAAGACCCTGGGATATTTCGTTTTTCAATTAATTACAGTAAGCAGGGGCGCTATACATAATTAAGACTGTAGTGTTGTGGGTAAGTGTTCCGATGTAGATTGGCTGTTTGTACTAACTTTATACTGTTACAAAAAGAAATCTATTTGACATTCATTGTTGCAAAAACATCAACTATGAATGACATCAATAGAAAATACAGTTTCCTATACTCTAAGAATATAACCTGGTTATTGAATCTAAACATTATACTTACCCTCTATCCTATATTATAATACATAGTATGACCTCCTACAACTGACCTATAACTAGTAAACTTTTGGCATCAGGGCCCCATGACGTCATCTCTCCATGTCACGTGACCACACACTGGCACCAATACCACTACACACACCCTATGGTATAATCTAATCATTCCTGAATTTGCTTTGCAGCGACCTAGTCGGAGTCTTTTTGGAGAAAAAAAATGGATTATTTTGTGAGTGTTTTATTAAATTTGGATCATTTGCAAGCGATATAAAAGACTTAGTTTAGTCACCGGTAGCTTTAGAAGAAATTTATATAGTTTTCTTCTCGGAAATATTGTTAATTTTCGTTAGGCTTATCGGAATTAGGATCGAACGTTATCGACGTTAGGCTAGGCCCTTAACGTTATTCATTGAAGAAATTGAATTACCTGTGTAGCTTGAGGGCAAACTGTTCTTCCTCATCATTGGCAACAATGTAAATATCTGAAAAGAAAGATGAAGGAGTTAGGTACGTGATGGTAGGCATGAGAGGTTATAACCATGGTCAGTGCTCCTTGCACCTTGGCTGTCACTCAGGAAAAAATGTACACAAAACACTAAATCTCACTTCCAGATGTAACATTCATAAACCTTAAAACGTGATCGTTGTCCATACTTCTGGTTGGTCAATATATATATCAATAAAGACCGTTTTCGATTCAGATATACAGAGGTCCAGTTTTGTGGATTCCAGTAGGAGTTATGGAGAATTACCGACATATCCGACATAACATACATGTATTATAATATATGATGCACCATGGCAGATCAGGTATTAAGCTGGCATTCTTAGCTTTGAGATAGGGGAGGTTTTTCTCCAAAATATATAACTTGTGCAATGCACTATTACCATCTCCCATTAAAAAGTTAAGCAAGTTATAAAATTAATATTGTCTTGATGTTGGTTTCAAAATAAAGATAATGGTCCCCTCTTTCCTTTTACACTAATATCTCAACATGGCCAAGGGCCAACATACTACCTGATCTGCCATGATGGTGTACCACATGAGCTACTACCGTTCAATGTTAGGGCTATTGTCTTGATTGCCAGTATGGTACTGGTGCCATAATTAGCATGTGGATAGTTAGCCGGAAAGTTAAAGTTAAATATTACTTGACAGAAATGCGGAGACATACAATAATGCAATATAAAATAATTTAACATTGTATATTATTTATACAATCACTTTTAATCAGTTTTTAATTATAATGATGCGCAAGGTCGGTGATCGAATATGGAGTGATTATGTTTATGTTCCAGTGGCTCTGACTGGTATGTCGGAGGCATTGGGTGGCTCATCTGACCTCTGCGTTGAAGGAGACCAGGAAACATATTCATTCATTGCATGTTTTAAGAGGGCCTCGGGGAAGATTATTTCCGACTAACCGAGTCACTCTATAAATAAGGTTGTAATAATAATAATAATAATAGCTCGGTATAACCTGTGACTCTCTGGTGAACATTGCAGTAGCGGCTGATGCTGCACGTCCAACCTATATAAGAAGCAATAATGGGATTTAACAATATCAATGTATTGTGATTACTAAACAATAGCACTGTGTAACCAGTGACTGTATGATGAACATTGTAGTAGCCGGGGCGCTGGTCCACTCTATATTGATAATAAAACAATACGAAGCAACAATTGGATTTAACAATAGCAGTATATTGTTAATACTAAACATATCTCAGTAGAACCTTGGACTCTCTGGTAAACATTGTAGTAGCCGGTGCTGCGGGTCCACCCTATATTGATAATACAACAATAAGAAGCAACAATGGGATTTCACAATAGCAATATATTGTGAATAGTAGACAATAGCTCGGTAGAACATGTGACTCTCTGATTAACATTGTACTAGATAGTGTTGCATGTCCAACCTATATTTATAATAAAACAATAAGAAGCAACAATGGGATTTAACAATATCAATATATTGTGATTACTAAACAATAGCTTTATGTAGCCTGCGACTATCTGATGAACATTGTAGTAGCCGGGTCCACCCTTCATTGACAATGAAACAATAAGAAGCAACAATGCAGGATTGAACAATATCAATATATTGTAAATACTAAACAATGGCTAGGTGGAATTTCGACTCTCTGGTGAACATTGTAGTAGCCTGTGTTGCTGGTTGACCTTATAATAACAATACAATAGTAGGAACCAACAATGGGATTTAACAATAGCAATATATTGTGCATAATAAACAATGACTAGGTGAAACCTGTGACTCGGCTCTCTGGTGAACTTTGTAGTAGCTGGTGCTGCGGGTTCATCCTATACTAATTTGTAATAAAATAATAAAAAACAACAGTGGGATTTAACAATAGCAATAAATTGTGAATACTAAACAATAGCTTGGTGGAATTTACGACTCTGTGATGAACATTGTAGTAGTCGGTACTGTAGGTCAACCCTGTATCACAATAAAACAATTTGAAACAACAATGGGATTTAATAATAACAATGGATTGTGAATACTAAACAATGGCCATGTGCATTGTGAGTTGTTTGTCCCATTAGCACAGTGATTTGACGCCTGCTAATTTAACGGTACGTGTGGAATTAATTTACACACTTAAGTCAACGGCCAACTTGTCCGTACTCAGAATATCGTCGAAAGCTCTACCATTAATTCAAGCAAATCAAACGTAATTAACCTTAAATGTAAGATACATATGTCCTCTAAACATACAAACCAAATGTATATACTTCTCAGAATGTTGTACATATGGCCCTAATCGATTGAAGTTGGCTTGTTTCTTAACATTGTAGGTATACACGCTATTTTAAAACTGCTACAACTCGAGAACCATATTACGTATATATCTCAGCGGAATGTTGGCAGTCAAACCGATAAGACTATAGCCTCTCTACCATTGGCTGCTTTTGAACATCCGTTATAGTTGTACATATGGCCCTCCAATGAAAACGTTTATTCATCTAAAACTGAATATTCATATTTGAAACGAAGACACGTCTATAATGTTATGATGTACACACATACACATGCCTGGGAATTTCTTGGTCGCGTGCCAAGTTTTATTTAGACCACTCGCAGAGCGACGTGCATGTGACGACACAGAGCTGGTTATGCATAGCGGGTATTTAAAAAAAGAGACAAATAGGCCTACACAACTCATAATGTAACTCTTGACTCTCTGATGAACATTGTAGTAATCGGTGCTGTAGGTCCACCCTACGTAGCAATAAAACAACAAGAAACAACAATGGGATTTACTGAACAATAGCAATGTATTGTGAATACTATACAGTGGTTATGTGCAACTTGCGACACTATGTTGAATATTGTGGCAGCAGGTTCTTCTAGTTCAGCCTAAAAGTATAATAAAACACTTAGCCTTGAAACAACAATGGAAACGAACAATAACAATATATTGTGAATGATAAGTTGTACCCCTGTTACGCTCCGCTGAACGGCTGCAGTATAGTGGGAGCTTCATGTCCACGTTACATCACATTAAACCGATAATAACAACGATGCATGGGGTTTAACAATAACACTATATTGTGAATGCTAAATAGTCACACGTTTGAACCAGATACTCTCTGATAACTTTTGTACTTGTAGTAGCCGGTGGCGGCATGTACCATTTTAAAGTATTTTGTATAACCCGATCCACAGTGGTCTCGAACCAACGCGAGCGCACACGATAATCATTTTTGGTCTCCCTGCATAATAATAATAATATTAATAACAATATTTATACATAGAGATTGATGCAATAACAATTGCGCTAAATTTTCCGGTACAGACAACAACATGATGATACTTATTGTTATAAATACGACGAACGCTAAATGATCGCTTTAGAGTACAGAAGTGAAGGGTACTAGGATAATTCCTCCCTAGCACCGACCCACGGCCAAATGAGGAAATTGTTCGGGAGATATTGACAGAGGAAATTGTCTGTCAGGATTGTACCAACGGCATTATCTTGACAACGTGTTATGTGATTAACGGGCATGTGTTCTATAGCGTATGCATACATATCCACCAATACATTAATAAACATGAATCTTTTGTTTCTTAAGGACAGATAAATGGTTATGCGGGTCCAATTTTCCCGAATTGTTTTACCTGGATCCGAATTATTTGATCTCTCGATATTTCTTGTTCAAATGGCAATCGTTTCCAGAAAACAGGAAAAATGGTCTTATGTTGCATTGTTTAAATTTCCAGAAATGTAAACATTATAGTAGGCACCCGTCAGTCTTTCAGACTGTTAATTGTCTATAATGTTATTACATCGCCTTGGTGACTATAGAGTCCAATACCGGAATGACAGTCCCGGTTGCCTTTACAGCAAATGTAGATAAAGGCTGATGGTGTGGTACTCCGCCTTTCTTTCTTTACGCCTGACACGCTTATCATCTGCATCCTTGCGTATTGTTCTTTCAAAACTGCTCAGTCCCAAGTCACTTGTATTGCTTGCTAATTTCTCCCATGTTTACATGTTGATCGGGTGGCTTTCATGCTGCTCTTGAATACGTCTTTTTAGCGAAGGTAATGCCGGTGGATATTTTTCCAGCTGTAAGTTCACCACGGAGGATATCTTTTTCCTCCACGCACCGTAAGTGACCCAGCCACCTCAACCGGCGCTGCCTTGGAAGAATAGCATGCAATGTGGGAAGTCCTGCTCGAATGAGAACTGCGTTGTTGATAACCGTGTCTTGCCGATAATGTTTATCATACAGCACACGTGGCAGGCATTCAGTCTCTTTTCTGACCATAGTATAGAGTCCAAGGTTATGTATGGCAATGCAGAAGCCTTCCCAGTACACTGCCCCACCACGACAAAAGGAAGTAACTACCGTTTTCTATGTTTTGAGTTATAGATGAAAGAACGTTATGTGCATAGCCGTGTGTGTGTGCAGTCGTACATGCGCATATGCTGAGTTATGGTATATTGCATTGACATATGTTGTGTTACTGTAATTACTCCCTTCTGTGATGGTTTTATTGAAGAAAAGTGGACATACTTCCTATTTGTTATGCTAATTACTACATAATTTGAGGGTCTAGATTTGGATTTTTTGCCTTAGAACGTGTGTAATATGATAGATTTAAAGAAACACTGTTTCGGAAAGTTATGTTGAATCGGGAAAAGCGGTAACCAATGAACAACATCTGTTGTACCTTCATCAAATGGTAAATGACTGTTTTCCAAAGTTTTAGAACTATTTTTTATGGATTTGCAGCGATTTTGTAGCTATAATTTGAACAATGGATAGTTTAATGTATTGTTATTGGTTGTAGACAGTGTCTAGGCCACTGTTGATTGCATATTGTTCTCCTAATTGGTATTGACAGCCCCGACGAGTCAATGGCCTCAACACCATTATATGTGTTACAGTTTATGAGATTGATAAATTAAAGGGCAGCTGAGTTCACCAATAAAGACTTCCGCTGAGCTGGGATGTTTGTACACATTGAACATTTGCAGGAGCGCAACCATCGGTTCTCCCCCTCCAGCCCTTATTAATTATGAAAGGAAAACCCTAGCCGCTTACAGGTATTAAAGCATTAATTACTGTTAGGATAAATTTACAATTTGGAAAATTTCAAATCTATACAGTATTCTATTGGCTGCAAGTGTTTTCAGACTGTTTTACATTTAAATTGCAGTGTTTATTTGTGAGCTTTGTGATCTTTTCTGGCTTTGGTGTTGAATATATTTCAGCATAATTTATAGCAATCCAAAAAGTTTGTTATAATGCCTTAGCAATTAACATTGGTTAAATATCCATTCAATTTAGCAGGCTACTCCACTAATTGTGTTTTGATCATGTTTAGACCGCTCTAGGCTTCATTGAAATCATCAATTCAGCATGATATGTTACAATTTGGCAATGAAATTAATGAATTTAACTATTATTAATGCACATTATCTGCAAATTGTCATCAATTTCTCCCTTTGTGACACACCTTGAAAATTCATATGGCGACCACTCACAATACTGTGATTTTAATGGGATATTAAAGGGGGTTCGTTTATTCCGATAACCAAAATCATAAAGTTATTGGAAGATGCTCAAAATTGGAAGCGGGATTACCCATTTCCAGTGTACATTTAAATGACAAATCTTGTGTTAAAAGATTCTGATTCAATGTTGTTAGGCCTACATTCAATAATGTTCTTGAATGATTTTAAATTCTTAAATGGTAATTACAATGTTGTCATGAATTTTCAACTTTAATAACAATGTATATTATGGAATTGATATTGATCAAAACCTAACCTGTTTCTAATTAATATCAGCAGGTTTTTGCATAATACTGTGAGATGTTGAACAGCTCCCCCACTAATATGATAAGTTACTATTTGTATTCTGCACCACTTTTTTTAAAAACTAATAATAATAATCAACGTATTGGTAAGTAAACAAGTTGAAAATGGTTAATTCATTAAAAAGTAGCATAAATTTGATGAAATATGCCTTTATATGGAAATGAAGATTGCCACATATAGTCAGGAGAATCCTGACAGTACAAAGTAGAGGAATACTTTAACATTAATGATAATTGAGCTCATTTGGAATCTGATAAATATTATGCCCTTGTCGTCCTTTTAATCTGCTAATTATCGGAAAGTTTGAGTTGCCCCAAATGTCCTGTATAATTACCAAATTTGTGCGACAATGGCCCTTGTTGCCTGGCGCTGTTGTGTGCGTTCACGTATGACTGTTATTAACTTGTCGCAGTGTCAGTCTGATTACCATAATGAGCTGATTGGTTGTTGTCTGATTGGGAGGACAACGTATGACTTGTTATCGAGAATGGCTGGCGGATGGCGTCACTCCAGATACGAAATGACGGGCATGGGTCTGCCGGATAGATCGGTCTATGGACCCCATATCTGCAGCTGAATACAATTTATAATTAACATGTTCCGAGTGATTAGAATATATTCTCACTTATACAACCGTTACACTGTTTTCAATTATAGAGTGGTCGACACGTATTAGCGGCGCCCTGCATTCGCCGCCCCTTGATCCTTTGTTGTGCAGTAATTACCCCATTATAGTACGGATGACTAAATACAAAGTGGGATAATCGTTGGCAGAGTTCTGGTGTGTTTACCGTACGTCATTAGTCGAGAGTGGGCGGAAATATCAGTATTGTGTAGGTTTTGGCGGATCAACGACTTCTTATGGACATGTAGAGTAAAGAATAGACGTGAACTCTCTGATGATAATAGGGGGGGGGGCTGTCAACTAGCATGTTAATTTTCATTTAACAATAACGGCAATTCTATCCCAGACAAGTAGGTCAGCTGTTTAGTAGAACAGTAGCCAGTATCCACCATCCATTCTCTTTGCAGTCAAAGTAACAATCGGGCGGTAGCTGTTTCATTTAATGAGGGGCCGCGAAGCAGCCGTAATGGGAAAAGCGTTTTGGGTTATGTTACTGGAAAATAAGTGTAACCTTTTGCTGGGGGGAAGGGGGGGGGGCGTGTATTTTTTAAATTTTCCATATTCTGGTGAGGATAATATTGGGAGGGTGAAGAAATATTTTTATTTTTGAAAAATTATTGGAGACAAAGTTTTACTTAAGGCATTGTGTCTCAAGTAACAGCGTAACAACAAATTGCTGAAATGGTTCAGAAGAGCATGTTAAATATATGCTCGTGGGATATAGTATTGAATGACAATACTCTAATTTGAAAAAACATAATTATTAAAATTATTTTTGATGTTATGTATAGGTCTATTTGTTTTAGCTATGATAATCTGACTTGCCAATTATATCCAATGAGATGGTTCTGCCCCTGCACGGTCTCCGGTGCTTTGTTCATTTAGGTCAGTGGAATTAGGTATACATGCTTGATTGTAGAAAATAGTAAGGCCCTTCATACTTTGCTTTGAATGACATTCAATTTAATAATTATTATAAAAGAAATGTGCACTTTTGTGATATCGAACTAAAAATTGTAATGATACAATGCCCGCCCGCGATCCAATAATTAGTAAATTTTGGCAACCCTCTTTTGGATCACAAAACACGGTTTGGGAAGTGTCGCCCTATATATATGACATAATATGACCCGTCAATCCGTCCAAAAATCTGACTATAGCCCAAGTGTTGCAAACAAGAAAACGATAAATTGAATCTACTACGACCTGAATTGAGATAACCAACGGCGCGGCGATAAATTCTCCATGATGCCACGCCTTTTTCCAGCCGATAACGTACACCTTGGCCCATTACATTTACATTACTGTCTGCATACACATGTGTTGCGCAAGTGACAAATTGTTCTGGTGAGCCTGGATGTGTGCTTGCGTACAGTGTACAGGAGTCTATATACAGTGACATAGACTCCATTAATACTTGCGTGCAATTAATGGTTAGTGGTGCAAGAATCCCATTACATCTCTCGGAGGAATTGTAGACGAGAAGTTCGCCGGAGATATCGAGATAGGATCTTTGGAAGATTGGGATTCGTCGTAGCAGAAGAGGACAATGTGACAGGCGCAAGCCGTGTACCAACTTTACAAATTAGAGCCTATCCCCCTGCACAGTCCATCGGGCTCAATGATTCATGATAAATGGGCAATAAAGGAATTAGACAAGACTGGCGGAAAGGCATCAATCATCCTGTCACACCTTTGAACCAACCTAGTTCTCGCTTCAATCGCCGTGCGCGATGTATCTCAAGTCCAGATCTGGGCTACGACAACATCGCTGGCACTCTCTCCTCTCTCTCTCTCTCCAGTATCACACGGTGGTATCAGGGACTTGTGAAGTCATACTGTATGTGTTGAATGTAAACACACTGTTCCTATTTATCAGCTGTCTCATCTATTATTCTACCCCGAGGCCTGTTTTCTCTCTCTACATAGATATAGGTCTTCTTTCTGATATTCTACAGGCATTCTGTTTTCTTTGATATTGTCAATTCTCGGGGCCTGGCAGAGATGCTGAGCGGAAAACCATTTTTATTCTGTTTTATGCCATTCAATATTTATATCTAAATGGGGCACCATATATTTGAATAAATAAGATTTTTTTATAAGAATTCTTGGTCAAACCAGTAATAAAAGTCTGACATGGTGACCGTTGAACAGAGCACCATTTATTTCATAGTATCAAAAAGAACACTTACAGATACAGATTTCCTATATAACATACTTTGTCTAAAATGCAGAACGCCTAAAATTCAAAATATTTGGAGGTAGTGAGTGATTGATCTTTTTCGCTAATAACTCTTGTTAGAATTAAGATAGCCATGAAAATAGCATATATCACACTCTCCCCGTAGTATACATGCTAAATTATGATACCACCTGCCCGTCGATCTTGGAAGATTCAATGTAGGTTGTGATTATGATTAAACTACATTATTTGTTTTCCATAATAACAGATGTAGATCTCGGTGAGCAATTTCAAGAGCCCCTTTGTACTAATGTTTTATGTGAGGCCCGTTTGTTTAAATAGCATGTTTGTTTAAATAGTAAAGTGCTTTGCTTTTCCAATAACTTATTATTTGCTGGGTGAACGATTAAATACAGGTGCAATTATTTTGTTTTAATTTGTATCATGCTAAATGTTCAATCGACAACGATGACCTAGCTGTAGTATCCTCTAAAAACAACGATGACCTAGCTGTAGTATCCTCTAAAACAACGATGACCTTGCTGTGTTCTGTAGTAAGAACGATGACCTTGCTGTGTTTCTGTAGGTCGTATCGATCAATTGGACTATATTGGATTTGACATCATTCAGAATCAGAGATCAGACCAAACATGTGTCACATTTGGTAAACAGAGGGTGATGATGGTTATAATTACAGTGGCTTTAACTGACGTATCAACGGCTTTGGGTGGCTGATATGTTGTCGATACGGACCTTGAAATCTAGTCAATCAAGCCGTCCATCCAGTGATCTTTGACTAGGACAAGTTGAGGGCGGGAGTCATATTAAATGGCGTCGTCATATTAAATGGCGGCGTCATATTAAATGGCGGCGTCATATTAAATGGCGGTGCGAACAACGGGAGCTCTGTTGAACACAATTATTACATCAATTCACAACATCATGTGTCACATCTCAAATTCATCTCATTCTGAGTCACATCTGTTCAATTATGTTGACACATTTATTGTCACCTGGGCAATGGAGTGTTTAAATATATGTCACCTGGTACCACAAATACTTTTTTGGGGGGGGGGTTCTAGCAAATGTGGTAGATGGAAAGTACAAGTATGTGGTCATGTAGACGTTAAAGTGGTGTCACATTATTACTAACTATCATTGTATATAG
>JAODAI010128530.1:0-11193 GCA_027575025.1 Scotoplanes globosa | reverse complement strand
AAAATTCAAACATCAATATATTGAGAACGGAATGTCCGTTTTGACTCTAGTTTGAAGCATTTTGTAGATAATTTTCTTCTCTATAATATCACCTAACATTATAAACAATCCCTTTAATAAACTTGAATTACAATTACATTTGACATTATTAACCCAAACGTTCATTTGTTATGAAAAACTTTATCTTAGTCGATTCCGTGTGTCTCACTAATAATTATGTTGCCATAGCAACATACTTCATTTCATAGTTTTGTTGTCTTGATGTGCCTATGCTTGTAACATGTAGAGTTTGATCTGCTGAACATTTTCCAACGTTTTCCAACTTTTCTCACCAAAACAAAATGGCTACTAAATCCAAGATGGATGCCAAATCCAAGATGGCCGCCATGTATCTACAAAAACAGTTGCACCTTTTAATGTTGCAGTCTTCACCTATAATTGTGGTTTGTAATAGTTTGATAAGTATTGATAATGTTTTAGTGAAATTCATCGAACTAAGATGGTTGCCAAATCCAAAATGGCCGCTATATATAAATATGATGAAGTCCTACTTAGCAGTACAGAGAATGTGGTATTATCGCTATATTTTCTCCTACGGTTTGAAATTGGCACATGTATCATTCAGCATTCTGAACCCTCACAGACATTCTACGATTATAACCTAGCAAATTCAACATGACCATAAATATAAGATGGCTGCCAAATCCAAGATGGCCACCAAATCTAGGATGGCCTCCATTGTGAATAACATATTTCATACATTTGCTTTATTTGAACTATATTGTAGTAGTTGGGAAAGTAGAATGTATTTCTAACAAAATTCATCAATAGAAGATGGCTAACATTTCCAAAATGGTCGCTAAATTCAAGTTGAATTTGGTGGAATTTGGTAGAATTATTGCCATCCAGGAGTATTCAGCACATCAAATTTTGGAAATAGGCCTACTAATTTCTAAACCGTTATCAATATAATATTTGGCTCAACGTCATTTGAGCATCCTGCGGCCATTTTGAAAAAGGCAGCCATCTTGGTTTTATTAATTTGACTAAATATGCATCAATACGTAGGTTATACTGTCTCAATTACTACATATAGGGATCTGCATTAGTGAAAACAAAATAAATAGTATACAACTGCAATTATCAGTGTGCTAATTAGTAGCGACCATCTTAGAATAGGCATACATGTACTGCTAATTTTCGGTAGGTCCCAGCCATGCTCGGGTCTCAACTCTCAAGGGCCGTGATTTCAATTAACAAACGTATGTACTTGTAATTTACAATCAAAGCACCAGAGGACCCGGAAAATACAGGGAGTTAGCCGTCGATGTACTCACGATGTGTACCCACCCTTCCGGGAACTGTACATGCAGTCACAGGCCTGAAAGGGCCTGGAAAATATCATAGCGTTAGGCCTATATGTAAAGTGCCGGGACTGTGCTGGGACTTTACCCAGGAGTTACTTCAGCTAAATGCTCGGTATAACCGGGACTTACCCGGGATGAAACACTTTTAAATTACCTTCCCGGCAAGTTCCGGCAAGGGTCGTGATTCCAACTGACAAGTGTATATCACATTGTATTATTGTGTTATGATATGATGAACTTTTAAGCTGTATACCTGCTATAGGCAAATATGACTACAACTTGGCTACCAACTTGATTTGATCAGATGTCTGAGGCCTTATATACTAATTATAGGGCCAGTATTTCATTATTTGATGTTATTTTTTCTTCTCTCTAGCCGGTAATGCACATGTCAATTGCAATCACGACCCTAGCAGAACCGGAACTTGACGGAAATGTAATTTTGAAAAGTGTTACGTCCCGGGTAAGTCCCGGCAATACCGGGCATCTTGATGAATTAATTTCCAGGTAAAGTCCCGACACATTCCCGGCATTTTACATGTAGGCCTAACACTATGATATTTTATCGGTCCTGTGTATGTATGTAACTCCCAGCACAGTTCCCGGAAGGGCAGGGACACACCTTGAGTATACATGGCCAGCTAATTCATACCAAGTTCCGGGTCGTCAAGGGCCGTGATTGCAATTGGCAAGTGCATCTTTCTCTGCCTCGTCAATCCCCCAAAAGGGGTGAGGAAGAAAATATCAAAAAGGTGCATACATTTGCTAATTGCAAGCATGCGGTCCATTGAGAGTTGAGACCTGGGAATGGTTGGAACCTAGCCGGGAATTAGCGGTACATGCCAATTCTAAGATAGTAGCGACTAATTAGCCGTACATGCCAATTCTAAGATAGTCGCATATTAACTACCAATTATAAATTAGTCGCTACTAATTAGCACATTGATAATTGCAGTGGCATACTAATTATTTTTTGTTTATTAATGCAGATTCGCTATATTTATAGTAGTTGTGAAATTATACTATGAAGTTGTTTAACGTCTTGTCACTCCCCCCCCCCCATGGGACTGAGATGGTTCCTTACTAATGCAGGGGCTTTACAGAAGCGGCGTAGCCTTTTGTGACCGGATGTCCTTACTGACGTCAACCTACGGCCCACTGTGGACCACGGTGGCTACAGATATGTCAAGATAACCAACAGCACTGCTGGGATTCAGACCCCGGACCTCACAGTCACAAGTCCGTTACCCTAACCACTGCGCCATATCAACATATATACTTGTATTGGTGCATATTTAGTAAAATGATAAAGCCAAGATGGCTGCCTTTATAAAAATGGCCGCAGTTATGCTCAAATGACGTTGGCCCAATTAATATTATATTGATAACGGTTTGAAAATTAGTAGTCCTATGTATCTAGAAATTGATGTGCTGAATACTCAATGATGCCATCCCTGAAAATCCAAAAATGGCCACAAAATTCAACTTGGATTTGGCGGTCATTTTTGAAAAGGCAGCCATGATCTTGGTATGATGAATTATACTACAAATACACGAGCTACTTGCCGAACTACTACAATCTAGATATAATTAAGCAAATGTACGAAATATGTTTTTCATAATGAAGGCCATCCTATATTTGGTGGCCATCTTGGATTTGGCAGCTATCTTGGATTTATGGTCACGTTGAATTTGCTAGGCTATAATCATGGGGTGTACGAGAGGGTTCAGAATGCTAAATTATTATACATGTGTCAATTTCATTCACATATTCACAATTTCATTCACAATTTCATTTACATGTGGCGTCCATTTTAGATTTGGCAGCCATCTTAGTTAGATGATTTCACTACAACATTATCAATACTTGTCAAACTATTACAAACCACAATTTATAAGTGAAGACTGCAACATTATTAAAAGGTGCAACTTGTTTGATTTCTTGCTTAACAAGAAATCTATGCGGTCTAAGTCGGATTAAGTTAACATTTGATACAGATATACCTTGCAGCTCGGTTAGGAAGCCTATTGATTTCGACAATGATACGTCGCATATTAATGAGTGGGTGGGGCTTATTGCGTAAATCTCAAGAAATGGCTCGTTGACACGATATCTCAATAACCATAGGTCGGATTGAGTTGATATTTGGTACATGAATGCCCCACCGGTCGGCTAAAAAGCGTATTGATTTTGAAGACATCTGATACTTCGCATAGTTAATGAGTGGCCGGAGCTTATCCTTAAAATATCAAGAAATGGCTAGTGAATACGATATCTCAATAACCCTAGATGATTGGATTGAGCTGATATTTGGTACAGGGCTTCAGACTGCGGGTTGGTAACTATTAAGCCTGTTGATTTTAACAATGATACCTCCCACATTAATGAGTGGGCGGGGCATACTGCGAAAGTCTCAAGAAATGGCTCGTGACAATGATAGCTCAGGTCGGATTGAGTTTATATTTGGTATGGGGATGCTCTGCTGGTCGATTAGGAAGCCTATTGAGTTAACGATGAAACCTCGCAAATTAATGAGCCGGCGTGGCTTTGTTCTTAAAATATTGATAGGCCAGAGGCTTGGCTAATTTACAATATAAAGGCGAAGCCCTTGCAATGTTTTTGATGTTTGGAAAAAAATATATTACATAGCCCATGGAAGAAGCTTATCTGTTTTAAGTGGCGACCCCATGTATATTAATTAATTAGTGGGCAGTGCTAATTGCGAAAATATTTGTTTGTTAACGTAGGATATATCAATATTGATTTGATATTTGGTACAGGGCTGCTTTAATCGGGTTGAGTAGGAAGCATATTGGTTTAACGATGACAACTTGCATACCAATGAGCGGGTGGGACTTTATTCATAAAATATTGATAAGCTAGAGGCTAGGCTAATTTATAATGTACAGACGAAGCCCTTGCAATTTTTTTAGATTCAGCCAAAAGGATATTCTATAGCCCAGCCTTGAAGTAGCTTATCTGTTTTCGGTGGCGATCCCATGTATATTAATTAGTGGGCGATGCTAATTGCGAAATACTGGCTTATTAATACGGTATATCAATGTTGAATTGATATTTGGTACAGGGATGCATGGTTTACAGCAGGCGTTTGGGAAGTCTATTGATTTTCAGGATGATACCCCCCGAGGCTCGTATATTAATGAGTGGCCGGGGCTTTATTCATGAAATACCGATATGCTAGGCTATTTTACAATGTACACTCATATGAGACCCCAACAATTAAGACAATAAATCACCATATACTTTGCATGTTTCTTGTTATTGATACACCGCGGCCATCATGGATTTGACAGCCATTTTCGATTTAGTAGCACTTTTGTTTTTTGGAAAAGTTGGAAAAAGTTGGAAAATGTTTAGCAGATCAAACTCTACATATTTCAAGCATAGACACATCAAGACAAAGTCTATTTCATGTTTTGGAATAACGCCCTCTATATTTTGTTTTCATAATACCCCCCTTACCCTTCATCAACATTCATGAAACAAGTCGCATATGATATCTTATCTTATTACGCTTCTTTTCATCTAACAAATCTTTCTCATCAGGAACCTTTATTCGTTTAATAAGAATTACATCTAACAAAGAGCTGCATGGGGAATGGCCGCCATTTTGGCCTGTAAAGCGTTAATGGGCAAGTTTTGGAAATGGTAACATCAGTTTTCAGAAACTCTATAATGTCCACAGACAATTTCTGGTGCGCATTTTCAGTGTTCTAAATCTTCAATCGAAACGAGAAGTAATGCAGCATTGGCCCATGGCCTAGACCACTCGGCGTGAAGTTGTCATTTAAAAGCATTTGCTCCCGAGACTTCGGTGGTCGCTTAGCGTCGCAAAATGAAATAAACTTTTCATATCGATTATTATACATAAAGACATGTATAGGCCTATATAGGTGTATAATGGAATAGAGTCGTAAATGTATATACTTATATAATTATAATATTATGTCTTCATTGATTAATTTAATTGATAATATTAATGGCAACATTATAGGGTTATCCCACTGACCTGATCATTTGCATCATTACTAGGTGCGAGACCAGTGGCATAGCCCCAAGGCCACATCCAGTATTCCCCGTAACTGTGAAAATCAATGAAGGCACGTGGATCCCCGGAAGTACTCGATACATAATGGTAAAATTCGTCGACAGAACTTAATTCGGGTTCACTGAGGCCAGCTACTCCATGGTAGGTTTCATCGCATTCTCTATCACTGGCACCATCCCCTGAGTAGTCAATAAAGGTAGATATATATTATAATATTATAATGTGAGTTCCTGGACACGTTTTCCTTGCATCTCAAGTTAATAATAATAATAATAAATAATAAAAAATATTTATATAGTGCCGAAATCCAGAATAAATGCTGCTCATGGCGATTTAACAATTATTACCACAGGTTATTGGTGAACTCGTTGAACCTACACAATCGTATGAACAAGAGGCAGCAGCTAAATTAGCGCCAAATTGACGTAGACTCACCTTGCAGGTTCCCAATTATACACCTGAGTAAAGTGAAGCAATCAAGATAAATTGCGTTGCATAAGGACACACCCAAGATAGCCACCAGCAGCACTGACATTGGAGCGCGCGAACTCATAGTCACCAGCCCGTTGTCCTAATCACTGAGCTATCTCGACTTCAGAATACCCGAACCCTGCGTGTTCGGAAGGAGTGAATGTTTCAGAACATGCATGCTTGGATTATAAATTATCCCAGTATAAACATGAACCATGCGTATAGCGAGAGACCCGGTACCATCACACCACAAAATTGACTTAAAATTCATTAACTGGATGTCCACACGGAGCCTGTAATTAATATTGACTTCGATTGTTGCTTATCGTCGTATAATGATGTGCTTTTCGGACGGTTAAGATTTAAGCCCTTGCGAAAACCCAATGATTATCGTGGTCCAAACAGTTTGTGGAATTACTGCATCTAAGGCGACATTCGGCGCCTGTCTCACCAAATCAACTAACTGTTGCCCTTCCAACAATTAGCATGAAGTTGTTTAACGTCTTGTCACTCCTATTGTAGAGCTTAGACGGTGCCTAAGCGGTGTAGCCCTTAGTGTTCGGATGCCCTTCCTGACGTCAACATATGTTCCTCGGTTGATCAAGGTGGCTACAGAGCAATGGAGATAAAGTATCTTGCTCAATGATACACACCGAGGCAACTGACATTAGGGCTGAGAATCGATCTCGCGATCTCACAATCACAAGCCCTTGCCCTTAACACTGGGCTATCTCGACTTCTTCTCGTTGATACAAGGTGACCAACAATCTTGAAAATAAGTAAGCTACTGTTATACAATAATAGTAATACAAAATAGAGTTAGGAAAGAAATACTACAACTTTTCATCTAAGCGCCAATGTCACCAACGGAACAATGGTAGGTGAGGGGTTACATTTCATACTGATAATAATTTATTTACATAGTGCCCTGTGTGTACAGTGATATTCAAAGCCCCTTTACATTATATTACCCTGGTCCACGGTGACTTGTCAAACCTACACATTATTTGTGCACTTTTCAATCAGTTAATTCCAGATACCAAAAGTGTCACATGAACGTGCATCTAGGGGACATAATGGCGTATCACTATAAATACAAGTCTTCCCGAAGGTATCCAATTATACACCTGGGTGAAGTGAAGCAATCAAGATAAAGGGTCCTTGGACCCATGCCAAGATAACTAAAGAAGTGCTACAATTCGAACGCGTGATCTCACAATCGGAAGCCCTTGCCATAACCACTGGGCTATATGACTTTCCAAGACACGAACTTATCTTCCTAGGCCATGAGTGTCTCAGAATATTATTCAATTCATCACGAGGTTGTATATCATTGTATCATAGATACGGGTCAATGCACCCGCGGGGATACATATGGGATGGGGTAAACATATGTTTTACTGGAGATGGTCTACGCTAACAGCCCTCTACTTTTGGTATATAATCCAAGATTTTTAATGAAAGTACTTATCATCTCCACTTACAACAAGTATGAATCATATTTTAAGACACTTTTAGTTCAAAAGGCAAGAATTGTACATTGCACGAAAAACACTTAGTTATCAAAAAAAATCCCAACACCCGATTTCCATAAAATTGAAAAGTTATCCACAATTTTGTCAACTGAAAGTACAATGATGAACACATTCATAGGCACACATAATAACTGGGAAGTGTAAAATTTCCTGTGGTCTAGAGAATGCATTTGGGCCAAAATGTTATACTTTCCGCAACAACCGCTGTTAGCGCTATATACGCTTAGACACTAAATATGCGGAAATAGTACATGGAGGCAATCCCCACCTTTCAGAAAAAATCCGCCGCTGGACCTATGTACCGTTGGAATTTGTGTGGATTAATAAAGGCCTATACCATAATTTTAATACTATTTCAGCCCCATGCATCTGGGAACCTATAGCATATGTGCGAGAAACAAACCCCGACGGGGAAGTTACACCCCCATGTCGGACAAATCATGGCACCACCAGTAATGCTAGACAAAAACACAATTAACATAAGTGAAAAGTATAGCGGATTTGGCCCATTGAACTGTCCACTTTTTTCTCTGATATGTGCATCTTACTGATGCACCTAGCGCAATCATATCTTACCCACCTTACATGGTAATTTACTTTACTTATATACTCTTACCTAGTCTTCCCGGCGGCTAAATTTGTATTACTAGTAGTCGAATCGAGGGTAATAATGACAATGTTACGTTAGCGCAATCACGTTGCTGAACATGGTTGACGCCCAACGCGTCACTCCCCTTCGTGAAAACCCACAGTATGTTGCATTTTGTTCGGATTATGAAAGACCTATGTCGATTGTGCAGAGGGGATGATAACTTAGAGAAAAGCCTTTTTTAAATCAATTTCCTTTTTTAAAATTGTGTCAATATGCAAATAACCCTCGATTCGACTATACTATCCCGGTTTCCCGGCTACCCGTCGATCCACCTCTATTGTATTATCCATACATGGTTGACAACTATTGACGGTCTGGTTGTCAAAAAATGTGTTATTAGATAGGCTATGCCTGTTTAATTACAACTCAAGCATTGACTTACCTCCGAATTCATAATCATAATTCCTATTGAGATCTACACCAATACATCGGTGTCCGTTGTTGGTGTTTCGATTCTTACGCCACATACGATCCTGCGATAAGAGGATGACATTTCTATAAACATGTTCCATTTCCAAAATTAATTAAAAATGAAGATGAAGATATGAAGATATAATTGATTAGGTTTCTTGGCTCTTTTCAATAACAAGGCAATATACCCACCCTTACAAATAGTACATTTATCATTTACATCAGAAATTTTCCTGAATTTTTAGGATAAGTATTCCCGGCTATTTGGGACACCGTGGTGTAATGACCCCACATGCGGTTGGTGGTAATCCCCTCCCCCCATCTGTGATTATTCAATTGTAATTCACAAGTCAGCATGTGTAATTGGCCATGACTCGTTGTTGACATATTCTGTATGCCCAAACATATATACTTCACTATTCGGAGATGCGCTTTATGGTATAGTATATATGAGTTGCATACACAGTGCGGAATGCTCGCAGATCACTAGAGAAATCATACTTTTGTTGCCAGTACTATTATTATTATTAATAATGATGATTTATATAGCGCTTTTCCTGCACAAGCTTAAGAATCACACCTCAAATGGCTCCAGAGTGATTTATTTTATTTTATATAATGCATGTACATGTCCCACATGACTCGAACATAATCAATGTTCATGAAAATTAAAATATGTATTAATCATAATGAAGTTCGAAAAGATGAGCCTTAAGAGACTTCCTAAAATGGAGAAATGTATCACATTATTTGACACCATCTGGTAATTGATTCCAAAGTCTAGCAGCTGCAAATGCAAAACATTTACTGTCATAGCAATTGATATTGGAAAGTGGCTGTACCATTTGATCTTTACTAGAAAAACCCAAGTTGCTGGATGGTTTATAAGAATGAATCAGTTCACAGATGTAAAGTGGCTGATTATTAATATAAGCCCAAAATAGTAATAACAAGGATTTTGAAGCGGATAATGCGGGACTTTATAGAAAGCCACTGTAGGTCATAACTTGGTACTGGTGTAATATTAATTCAGATTGGCAGTTGGGCATATGAAGATTTGACTACAAGCCAATAAAAGTTGACTCCCTACCAATGACCTCCACTGCCAAGCTCTGCGGTCAACTGTCAATTGGAATAATTATGCCTATTTCCAATTTAAAATTACATTGCTTATAATGTCGGTTAGTTTGTGTTCCAGAATTGTGATTATTGCCAGGCATATTATTTAATACGGGCGACTTTTGTTTGGAATTGTTCACGAAATGCCGTTGTTAATTAGAAATTTAAAACAATGTTATTTTTAATTGACCAACAATTCTTGAGTTTAAACAGCGATCGTTCAATCAAATTGCTCGCTGAGATGGTGAGTTGATCTACTGCAGGGAAATAAAGTCCAATTAAAAAATAGAGAGTCTACGTATTAAATAACATCATTTTATTTACAGTAGATAATGCAATTACTAATTAACAAATATGTTAATGAGTCTTTCATAATTGGATAGTGTGATTTGAAATGGGCAATTATTATGTGCAAATATTATGTGAAAAACATATTTTATACTGTAAGTATATAGTAATGATTTACCAACTCCTATTCATATTTTAATTATCAAAATGACAATAGTCCAAAACGGATGATATACAGAGAAACCGCGGGAAAGATATATAGCTGAATACAGTTTTACCAGTCCACATATAGTATATATTTCCATGATTATATCTCCTACTTTGAATGTCAGGACCGTGTCGCGTATCATGATTTTGCATGCCCGCTGATAGACTGCAAACTACGTAAACAGATATTGGAGTTGTGTAAGACGGAGCCATAATGATTATGTGACTTCGATAACTGTTCAGTTACGGAGCTAGCTTGGTCTTATGAAAATGGGTATATGGGTATATGGGCAAGGGTATAGCGTATGCATGCATACATATATGTTGGCTATACATAGACGATGTGTTACAATTTTTTCCTATGACGTCCCTATTAATGGTATCTTTGAAATATAAAATGGGACGATTTATCTACTATTTATAAACGCTCGAAATGTATAATGATGTATACATAATTTAACTCACTCGCATCTGAATTTTGGGAGCATGCGCATATGTTTTCAAATAAGTCCCTTCGGCTGCTCATGTGCAACACCGAAATGTATAGGAGATAATTCATGATCTCCGGACATAACTATTGGAATACCCTTCCTGAGGATATTAAAGAGTGACCCACAATCAATTGCATTTTTTAAACGTAAGATTAAGACATATCATGTTTTTGAGATGTAGTGATTCTTAAGGGTTTTATCATTTTATCTTTATTATTTATCGTAATTGCACAGTTTTTTATATTCCGATTTCATTGTTGACTTTTGATTATACGTTACTACCAGCTTCTATACTGAGCGAGTTATCCTGTATAAATATCAGTTAATAAATAAATAAAATACATAGGTACCGTGACGTATGCCAGAGAATGATGGATTCCCATATCCGCTGCATGTATAACATATACCGACGGTTTGACATAGTCTATATTGAAAGTTGGTCGAAATTACATACACATACTATACAGCAGCAGCGTAGCTAGGATATTTTTAATGGGGGGGCGCTGGGGGGCTCGAAGATTATATGGGGGGGCTAATGTGAAACAGAATAATTTATATGTTTATCGCTTTGCGGTAGTGCGT
>JAODAI010128419.1:0-11194 GCA_027575025.1 Scotoplanes globosa | reverse complement strand
TACCTGCGTATCATATATTTATCAAATAATCCTGTGGACTTGTCCTTTAATTGTTGTGCACAACACAACGAAGAAGCAGATTGATACTCGTCTTTCGACTTTCTCTATAATCATCGCTGATAAATGCTAGCTTAGAACCATGATAAAACATGTATCTATATGACGACATACCATATCACATTCCGAATATTGTCCGTATGTGTATACCCCTATGGATGGGGTGGAGCAGTCGGTATAATGTGGCCTGCTCAAAGACACATCAAAATATGGTCAACATACACCGCTGGTATTCGAACCGAGAACATCATAGTCACAAGGCCGATGCATTAAGGGATCATTCCACCATTGCTATCTACATTGACATACATAAAAAGCTGTCTATATGCGGGGTCCCCTCTCCCTTGTCGAAATTATCTTGGACTGAATATTTTTGTATGTGTGTAGATAATACATTGGAAAATCATGGCACATACACATGTCCATACCAAGTGTGAATAGCTTTCCATCTACGGGTCATTAGACTATTCTAAAGCTATTTCTTTGGTACCCCCAACCTGTAATCTAATTTATGTATTATATGTTATACATTTGTTATATATTCTATGTTAAAAGCTTATAAGTTATAATAATATAAATGACGATATATATTATACATTGCTATAAATATTGGTTGAAATAAAGTTTATGGAATGAAATGAAATGAAAACCGTTCGATGCCATTGCCAAATCGCTGATGCAAGTGTATTCCGTATTAGTCCACCATGTATATAGGATATGAAAAAATACCCTACAAATAGACGGATCGACCCGATTTCCACCCTACATATGTTTAAAATCATGTACATTAATATTATCATATTAATAACACCAAATATATCCATCTCGTATCTAAAAAAATATATATGGACTTTTCCATAGTTGCATTAACAGTTTTTCACGAATATGTAGCTAATGTTGGCATGCTATCTTAAAAGGAGAGATCACCCTCAATAAAATACATCATAATACATTGAAAATAATATTATTTTAACATTCTATTCGTTTTTTGTAAAAATGTACGTACAAAAGTTGAAAAAAATATATAACAAGGACGTAACTTTGCCTGCCATGAACACGCCATCCTCATTAATAGTAAAGAGCTGGTGACAACGTTACGTCGTGTACCCAGTTGTAATATTGCTGGGAGAAAGTTTGTATTGACCTACTGTGTACTAATAATTTCCACATAACATATAAAAATTATGGAGTAGATCAGGAATTTCGATATACAGATATGCCTCATAGTTCACCCAAATCATATAAATCAATTCCAAACACCAAGAAGAATATAGAAAGATACAAATTGTGTATGTCTTCCATCGAAAATTATGAATTTAAATGAATGAAAATTGCTGCCAAATTTTGAAAATGCATATTAGCCGATATGGTGTGATTATGACATAGCGTGCATGTGTACAGGCAGCACGTACGTTACCGTTGCCGGTATACGCTTCGATTTTGTGTGGCAGCATTCCACACTGAGTACAATACGTCAGAGACTTGTTCTCAAATTAAAATTAACGAGGCGTAAACAACAACTTTAAATGGGGTTTATTTAAATCGTAATGTACGAAAAGTATCAAATTTTGTATATGGTATTAACTTATTTTCCTTCATTTTCTAAATTATTTTTAAATGAAAGTTGACTATTCTTTTAAGGGAATGATGATATTAGTTGTTTTGCTTACAAATTGCTTGAGCATATATACAATTAATGACTGGTATAAATACATGTATATTTGTTTAATTCAATGTACCGTTTTTATCAGAGGCGCTGAAAGGTCGCCCATACCCATCTAAATCAGCATAAATCCGTAACATGTAAAATACACTTGAATCCTCGCATCTTGGAATTTTACAGCTAAAACGCAGTATTAACTGGTACTTTTGACCTTATATGTAATAACTCAACATTGTCGACCTACACTCGTAAATCCCATTAGTATGTACATTTATCATCGCTATCCCAACGCAGTACTTTAATAGAGTAGTTAGGCCTACCAACAATTCTAAGTTATATTTCATGATCACAAACGATTACAAAATCCTGAAATAACTTACTACATACCCATTAATAAGCTGCAAATAGTGGAACAGGTTATTTTTTGTTAAGTACATTTCTCCACATAGGCTTGAATCAGTGTGAATTGTTTACAATTTGAACTGGTTATTCGTGTACGGTACACTATACATAACATGTATGCTACGTAAATGAAGTAAGACAAGTCATATTGTAAAATTGAATGCATAACATGCATACACTGGGCGATGACCTACAGTTTCCACAGTAGAAGACGGCTACTCACTATTATGTACACGTCCAGTTTAACAACCGAATATAATTATATGATAATAGCGAACTATGAGTATATGCACAGACACGTAGCTACAATGTGTTGGATATGCATGACGATCACCACAGTGTGGAACATATAGTTGTATACGCTGAATATTAAAATTGTAACAATGGCCAAATAATATATTAATTAGCTATGTAAACACCGTTTAACACTGGTAATTAACTTCCCATCATGCGGACATTATGAACTGTTTTATTGGTATACGACGTGTGAATACACTACTTGCAGTTCACTGTGTGGGTGTATTGTGCTTGTAGTTGCATTACCATTCAGGGTTATGATACGAACAGCATGATTCGCTTATATATTATACACACTCGTCATGGGTATAGTTATTGTTTCGGTAATGAAACACAACTATGTTGGGGAAATACTTAACCGCAACTCGTGGTTAGCGTAACTATATACATCAGGTACATTATATGTCATTGAAATATTCTGCTATGTTTCCGTTAGTTGATAATAACATAATGTTACACCCACTTTATTGTAATATGCATAAAGTGGTGGAAACGGCTGTTCATCAAAGAAATATCAATACATATTATACCATGAAGCTCTATGACCATACGTATACGTATTTTGTTTTTTCTTCTTATGGCTATGCAATAAAATTACCACAGTATTTGTATACCGTTTTCAACCGTATTTCCAGTCGGAATAAATATACGGATTGGAATATATGTACACTACGTTGAACGAAATATTTTCGCCCAGTGAAATTATGTCAATTATTTCCTTATATTGTGGTCATATTATGCCCTTTGATGTGCATTTGCCCTAAACATAAAATAATATATTTGTCCCTTTGATCAATTGAAACACATATTGCTCCCAAAACTGTAAAATTGGGATTTTCAATTAAGGGAGAACACCGCCATAAATCTGTCCATTAACTTACATACTACAATTACCGTCTTTGGGGTGCCTCTCCCTTGTCGAAGTTTACTTGGGCTAAATACTGTTGTTAATTTGTATAGACAATATTTTGGACAATCTACCCACATATACACCTAAAAATAGCCATATTAAGTGTGATCAGAGTTTCAGCTACGAATGGTTGAACTTTTGATATGCATTTCCCGAGTCAGTGACTCTTATTAGTCGACCAACTCTAGGTTATAATCTACCCTAAATCTTGACCGATCACCCTGATTTTCACAATACATACATTTCAATTTATGTACTTAACATGCCCACAATTATCAATACCACCATATATTCCCCACATGGTATGTCCATATACTGGTCCTACTATCTGGAATTCACTTCCAATCAATATAAAGTATTGTAATACTATCTCATCTTTTAAGTATTCTTTGAAACAATACGTGTTATCAAAATATCGCGTTATTCAAAGTCAATAATGGGGGAGTCGAGATACCCATTGGTAAGGGCAAGGACTCGTGATTGTGAGATCGCGAGTTCGAATCCCAGCGCTGACGTTGGTTGTCTCGGCGTGTATCCTTGGGCAAGGTACTTTGTATCGATTGCTCTGTAGCCACCTTGGTCCACCGAGGACAATATGTTGACGTCATGAAGGGCATCCGATCACTAAGGGTACAACCGCTTCATAAAAGCTCTTGCGTAAGTAAGGCACCGCAAGGGGAGTGACAAAACGTTAAACAACGTCAACTTCAATGTCCTGTATGTATTACATTATATGTATATATTTGTTTTGTATCGTAGGGGACCACACATAAGCTATTATTAGCTTCTTTGGTATCCCACTCAACCTTTATAATAATACCTTTTAATTTTACTTTATATCTGTTTAATTATATTTTATTAATGTATTGCTTGTAAAATGAATGTATTACTTATATGCTTGTAACTACCATATTATTTATCATGTGTACATCATAACTATTGGTTGAAATACAGTTCTGAAACAAACACACAAACAAACGCTAACAAATCAACATTTGTTTATGGGACATTCCCCGATGGGTATCAACAATTGTATCCATGAATATGTACATGATAAGGGGTGTACTACATTAACCACTAGGCCATCCCGACAAATCTACACCAACCTCTATCTCTATCTCGTGAATCCCTAAACAGGGGAAGAGGACGAAAATACTAACTGGTAGTCGCATCATCGGTCAAAGCCCTCCACCTCCCTCTGTCTGAAGCCATGATTATCCAATCACTATCACCTCCATTCCTATTAATATCCCTCTCAACACATTCCTTCCATCTCAAACGAGGTCTCCCCTACCTTTTCTACCAACCTCCACATGCGAAATCGCCATTTTCGGGAGTCGTTCTTCATCCATATCAACAACATGTCCAGCCCACCTTATGCGCCCCATTATCACCCTCGCAACAAGACTCTCCTATTCAACCCAATTTCCTCCCGTATATCCTCCAACCTACCCCTATCCACCCGCTTAACTCCCGCAATCTTTCTCATCCAATTAGTTTCGCATATTTGAAGTCGCTGTTGTTGAGACCCTTATCTGATCGGGCCACTGTCTCAAGCTCGTAAATACATGTTGGGATATACATGTTGACATAAAGTCCTCCATATTTATCCAGGCCAGAGCTTCCGACTAGATCTTTTTACGCATCTCCCCATCATACTGCCCATCTCCAGAAATCATTCCCCCCCCCATATATTTCAAACTATCCCTCTGCTTAACACCTTTGTTATCAAGCGTTATACCCAACTTATGTCATTGCATGCCCACGGTTTAAACATCTGTCTTATCCAGGCTCATACGTAACCCATACATATTAAATGAACCCTTCCATTCTACCAACACCTCCTGCAATTAATGCTTACTATCCAGACATATTGCTAGGTCGACAGCATATAACAGTTTTTTCAGTACATTATTTGTACTGACTTTCATGCTAATCACTTACATTACTATAATGAAACGAAGTGGACTGAGGGCACTACCCTGCCTAAGGCCAATATTAACACCAAACTTTTCTGACATCCCTGAACCAACTAGAGCCCTATATCTTGTACCTTCGTAAAGGCCCTCCACCATCCTCACCTCTGATTCAGGTACACTCATCCATCTTAATGTAGACATAAATAATTCCCTGGGAACCGTATCATACTCCGTTTCACCTCCATTTGTTGGCACCAGCTGCCTAAGAAAGAACAAACTATCACTTGTCCCTCTTCCCTTGCGAAAGCCCTGTTGTTCCTCTCCGATCTCCGTCTCAACATTAGCCCTAGTTCATCTATCCAAAATCATTTCCAAAAGTTTATAAAACTGTCCTAGCAGTGTGTTACCCCGGTACTTTCCTGGGTCATGAACATCACCATTTTGCTTCCAAATAGGTACAACCAGGCCAGTCCGCCATTCCTTTTGGGTACTCCCCTCCATTATACACACATTGGGCAATGTCCTTATCAACTTCACACCCACATCCACTTAAGAATAAACATGTCCACCCTCGTTTCATCCCCATCCGCAGCTTTATCCCTTTTCTTCCATCTCATAGCCCAATCCACTTCAAAGTGCGAAATATCGACGATCTCAATCTCACTGCACTTGGTAAATCCAGATTAGCTCCTCATCCCTAGTTATATAGCTCGCTTAACATTCACGTCCTCTTCCTTCTTATCCCATGCCATAGTTTTCTCCCTCCATCATCACCCAGCTGATTATAAATGCAATCTTAAATATCACATATTGCCATTTCTACGGCCCTCCTAGCTGGTTTCTTTGGCTGCCCATACAGGTAGCGTAAGGCTAACTCCGGTTATAACCCACAATCCCTGGCTTATTCTAATTTCTTCCAGACCTCCCTCTTCTCTGCCCACCCAGAAAGGCAAGCTTAAATAGCCCCCAATCTTCCTCAACCCCACATACCTGCTCACGAGTTCCGCAGAAGTCCGCGCCACCCTATCATTATACACTTCTGCCATCTGCCGATTACATAATAACCATTAAACACTTTTTGGCCCAATTCCCTCACCACATTACGCTTCTGTAGCCGCAATACAAAAAACAGAGGTTTATGTTGCGTTAAAACATGTTCCCCGAACAACCTATTATTAATTATTAAATCGCGTAAAATATCAATATTTATATTTGACGATTTTGCTTTTGTCTATGTCGCCGTTTGATGGGCCCAATGTATCTGAAAATAGGTAAGTTATACAGCATCTTCGTGATTCACTGACACTCTTTATTCGCACAGCCATCAACTGGACTGCATTGTAATGCAGCCTTACATACCCAACGTGTTAATGTACCCGGCTATCTACAAATAATGAGTACACATTTGTGGTGTGCATAGTGTCCACTGAGAACCGGTGTTACACCTTCTCACATGAAACATTGCTGTCAATATTATTTTCTTACGTCGAATTTCAATATTCTTATTTAAGATCACGGTATTTTATTATGTCATTCCGAAGTATCGATCTGATAAAGGCTAGTACAAGATTGGGATGTTTTTGTCATGGAATATTGTTCAATTCGTGAGGACTTTTTTGTATTTATTTCATAAATATAATTATCCATAGGTTTTGTATTAACAAAGGCATATATCGTCGGAGAAGCTGTCCTCTCTGCAGGATAAGATACTACTATCTGGGGAGCTAATTCCGTTGTCGAGGTAATTATAACAACACCCCCTAGTGATGATCGAGTTACTGTAATCGTGTTATTTCTGGGTACGTTAATCTGTTTGCTTATAATTAAGTAAACAATTTAATGACATTGCTCATTGTATAATTTTATTTGACAGATATTGTCAATTGAAATATGGACAATGTTTAGCTACCGGTTCATATGTATTATACGGAAATGTATGCCAAATATCATCATTCGATCACGTGACGTCATTCTTAGACAATATACACAAATGCAATGGATTTTGTTGAAAAATGGTCATAATATCAATGGGTAGATCCTAAAATAGCTTGAAGTTCTTCCAGTACATAGGTTAGATTGTTCCGAAACTCAGATAAAATGATTCCTCGTCAATTCATCATATTGTTAGTAGTATACGTTATATAGGTTGTCAATACTTATTTTCCTTTCCCGTTTACTTTTCTTAATTTTAGATTCATGCTATTTTCCACCTAATTCAAGATCTACACGTGGTGAACCCGAACCTATCGCTCACGGTAGTACAGTTATTCTGCAGTGCATCAATGGTGAAACACCTTCAGATACAGTTCCCGTACAATGTCAAGATGCTTCCTTTATCCCAGAAATCACATGCTTATAGGACTCATTACATGCCCTGTGAACCGGAAAGATCACTAATACGTTGTATGATAATGTCATATATAAATACATACTATGTGCTTCAAGCCAACATATTCGCTACCATAGAGATATGCTATAACGATATGATGTTATATTGGGTATTGCTATTTACCGTTTTGCATGAATTATATGTATACATGCTAATGATATTGCATATAATGTTACCACAAAATAAAAGACGCATATTCATTATCTTAATATAGTCTTCGTCAATTAGGTAAACACTTCAGAAAATTACTTACTCTACTTGATGTACCGTACAGTGTATATATAGTATGTTAGGTATAATACGATTTACAGTTACGTAATTTAATATATTGAACATACTTCACATATATTGAAATTCAACATCCATCATATCCTAGTATGTAGATATATGCTTAGCACATGGTATGTAAAGTAATTGGACTTTATCAATTAGGAAATTCATATATCAAAACATGGGACATGTTGCAAAATAATATTTGAAGATATTATTATCGATGTGAAGATTGCACTTCTAGCTTTAATTTGAAATTGTCAAGTAAATGCTATTTTCCAAATATAAGTTTTCTATATCACGACCTCTTCTATCCTAACAAGGGGTGATTAGGAAAAGTTTAACTGACGGCGGCATCATTGGTCAAAGTTTACCACATCTCTCTAACTATGGCCACGACCCACCAATATCCATCCCCACCAGCTCTCCTAACATCTCTCTCAACGCAGTATTTCCATCAAAAATAAGGTATCCCGCCAACCCTTCTACCAATATCCACTTGGGACATCACCATATACGGCAGTCGTCTCCCATCCATCCAAACAATATGGCCAGATCACCCAGTACGCCCCCTGCAACCTCTACGCAAGACTCATAATCATCACAATCTCCCCGATATCATCCCACTTTTTCTATCCACCTACTTAAATCCAGCGATCCTTATCATCCAATTATTTTTTTAAATATGATGGAAACAACACATGTATCCAAAACATTCCCTTTTAATTTCTTTGACATATGTATATATGGCATAACCCCTCTATATTCCCCCAGACCAGAGCCCATGACTGAATCATTTTACACACCTATCCATCCGACCGCACATCCTCATAAATCATTCCCCCCATATACACATAACTACCCCTCTACCTAATATATACATTTCCCTACAATATGTATTCCTGGCTACTGTCACTCTATGTCTAGTGATATACCATCCGTATTATACATACATACTCATATGTAATCCATGTCTCTCATATAAATCATTATATTATACCAAAACATCCTGCAACTCCCGCTTACTATCCATACCTACTGCTATGTCGTCAGCATATAATAAGTTTGTCAGTACATTTAAATTGTTGACTTCCCTGCTAATCACATACATTATACAAATGGAAAGAAGTGGACTTAGTTCACAGTCCTGCCTGACCAAAAAAATAACCCCAAGCTCTCCTGATACACGAACAAAACACATATCCCTATTATCTTCATAGAAGCCCTCCACCATCCTGACTTCTGCTTCAGGGACACCCATCCACCTCAAGGTAGATATAACTAATTATCTACCGTACCGTATGATGGGCCTTCTCCAAATATATTAATATAAAGCCATAATCCCTTTCACATCCAGCTTCTTTTCCACCAGCTGTATATGTCAGAACAGCCCGTCACTTGTAGTTTCCGAAACTAATGTTGTACATCCCCGATTTTCGTTTCAACTCTAGTCCTATATATTTGCTATTCAAAATCCTTTCCAGAAACTTAAAAACATGTCCCATCAGTGTAATACTTCGGTAACTTCCTGGGCTATGAACATCGCCATTTTGCTTACTAATAGGTACACTCATGCCAATCAGTCCATTGGAATACTTCACTCCATCAACCTTACATTGTACAATCTACTTAACCACTTCGTTCCCACCTACTCTATAATAACTAACATTTATACCCTCAGTCCTTCCAAACCCGCAGCTTTATCAGTCTTCATCCATATCATAGCCCATTGACTTCAATTTCAGATAGATCCAGATCGGTATCTCCTCACTGAAGTATTTATCTCATACTGTAATTACTTCATCCTTATCAGTGAGCAACCTACACTCCACACCTTTAACTACTCTACCTCCCTTAACATCATCTTCCTTCCTGTATCATGCCATCTTAAATGTAATTTCCCGTCATCCATCATCAGACAGCTGCTTATAAATTGTATTTTCCAGATCATACCTAGACCCATGAAGGTGACGTTAAGCAAACTCCCGTCATATTACCATATCCCTGATCTCTTTCAGTTTCATCCAAACCACCTTATTTTCATCCATCGCCCCCTCTATGTATTTTGTCCGCCCTATCTGATTTTTCTTCGACTATCATCTCACCAACTTTTCCAAAGTTCTACAACCACTCACATATTAGTGTAGCTCTGCAAGGCTCCGCGCCATCCCATCCTTATACTCATCATCCACCTCACCCATACATAACCTCCATATTATTACTTTATTCTCACTTTCCTGACTACCTTACACTAAGTTATGATCATAAATTATATTATTTAGTTCGCATTGATCATTACTTTATTGAAAAAAATATGTTTAGACCTAGTATTTTGAAGATAAATATAAGACAAATTGGTCCCAAATCCACGTTTTTTTAAATTTTAAAGTATTTATCAATCCAGCTGATATAATACCGGACATGAAATACAATTATGGAAAATAAATGTTTTGACATTATTTTGTTGTTAAATTATTTAATGGTTAATATCTCCAAAAGTTCATTTTCGACATGTCCCTGCCTTTGTATAAACATATTTTCGCTATATACATTATTGATCCAGCTATAAGAACATGTATAATGCAAATTATAACTTTTTCGTATTGTCTATACCAGTATAGGTCAAATTTAAATGTTTCCAGAAATGTGTTATAAGTGAACCAGTATATTTTGACACAGCTCACTTTGGACACAAGTAAATACACGGGGCATTGGTCAAAGTACCACTAATCCAGGCATTTGGTTCAATTAAATTACGCAACTATGTTGGTCAAATTAATATTGTTGTTGTCAAGGTCATGTTTTCGGACATTAAAATAGCTATATGACACCATAATTGATGGACTAGATTTCATTGCTATCATTTGACGCACTAAGTCATAGTCACCCAATTTGGCGGAAAACTTCGCTACACCCGCATCTGCCAACGATTTCCCCCGCTGACAGACCGTCACATAATGTGAGACTGGCAGCGAGCCTATCAACTTGCCAGCATAATGTCTACCGTTAGACCATATAAACCAATGTCTCACTAACTTGAGTAAAAGTGACTTAATTGTAGACCGATAAATCATTAAATAGTAATTATCATTAAATAGTAATTAGTGGACTGCAATAAACAATTCAACGTTTCCCTTCAAACGTTTCTTCGAGATGTTGCAATCATATATGTACATACACACTCTCTCTCTACCTCATGTATCCCTAACAACTAACAAGGGGTGAGGAAGAATACACTAACTAACAGCCGCGTCATTGGCCAAAGCTCTCCACCTCCCCCTATCCAT
>JAODAI010128308.1:0-11194 GCA_027575025.1 Scotoplanes globosa | reverse complement strand
ATTGAGATGCTTTCCATTTCCTGCCACAAATCGCCGGTGGTTTCAGGATGTCACTCTCTGTTAAAACGTACGGTACATGATAATCTCCATACTGGAGTATTGAGATAAAAATTATTACATAAAAAGTATTAGAACAATACATTCGTTCTTTCCCCAAAAATCAAAACTTGTTTTATGTATATAGGCCTATATATGTGGCCGATCTAAAAAAAACACTGATAATTATTACTTATCTATATCCAGCCAGCTTTTTGTATCTTCCATGTATTGTAAACTCAGGCTGCCTACCACAATCAACTTATATTTATTTCCGACCTGCCGTCATTTTGTAAGCAGTTTACCAATCGAAATGTATGTAGCAACAATGATTTATGTGTTTATTGGCGCGTAAAATAATCACGGACAGTAGGCCTATACATACGTCTAGAATACTTCTGTAAATTTGAATTTATGGGGGGGAGGTAGTATATATGCTGTAGTTATTATAACAAGTTATTTTACTACAAAACATAAAGCAGTGGAAATAAAACTACATAGTTATTAGGAATGGTGCAAATTATATGAAGCCTGTCCATTGGTGAGACGTTCATCATTGTCTATCAGATGTTTGTCCCTATTTTTTACATTATTTTCAATAACAATCTGTGGGCTTTCGTATTACTGTACCACGGTAAACAACGATGTAAGTTGACTCTCTTACTTGATTCACTATGGCGTTCCATACTATTGAAGAGTCATGCACACATCACACTCGTTTGTCACTTTGGATGACTCTACTTGCAGAGTCGATATAGACATAGCGTGGACAACTTGCTGAACACTAGCGGGATATTCATTCAGACTCCACGTAGGCTTGCAATTTTTAGTTATTTTATTTAGACGTTTCGTGTTATTTCTAATTATAGGCCAATTTCCTTACTTCCCACACGCATTTTCAAAGATTTTGTTCACGTATTGTTTAGAGGAATTTCTTTGCAAAGCATAATATCCAGAATCAATATATGGCTTCCGTAAACTTCTGACACAGAATCAATATGGCTTCCGTAAAAAATATTCAACCCACATTCATTCATTCATTAAGACATTTCAATAATTTGTACAATAATAATGTGACATAATATAACAAAAATATAAAAACAAATCTTTTAGCTATCACGAAAGGAAGTACACTAAAAACCCTAGGTGGGCTTGTCGAGAGTGTGCTCCCTAAACATGGAAACAATCGATAATACATTTAATTATTAATTTAATAACAGTTTAATTAACCTCCCTTCCCAACCCTTACATCAGCATGAGCAAAAACACATATAGCTACATAATTTTTCAATATAATTAAATTAAAAATATTCGTTTAATATTTACTTAACAGATAATTTGACAGACTTCTTTTAAAAGATGGTAAAGTCACTTTAGAAGTAACATATATTCGTAACGTATTCCAGTAAGTAATTGTACGATGTTGAACGCTTTTCTTTGTGCGTTCAGAAGACGGATGCATGACATGTAATTGGTTGGATTGTCTGGTGTTATGATTATGAATCAATGCATTGTTCTGGAGATAATTATTAAAATGAGACGGTAACAAACTATTCAAGCAACAGTAGGCAAATATCCCAATATTTAAATGATTAATGTCATGTAACTTCAACAAATTCAAAGATTTAAACATATTATGTGCATGATCACGTGGACCAGCGGAGCATATATGTCTCACTACTTTCTTTTGTGGAATAGTTAATTTATTTAGAGAAGTACGAGATGTACCTGACCACACGTTTGAACAGTAAGTAAAATGAGGATACACGAGTGTAAGGTAAATAGTTCTAAATACATTATGTGGGAAATGTGTTTTAAACGACAAAGTATACCCAGACCTTTAGAAACAGGCTTAGCAATATTGAGAGACATGATCATTCCAGGTAATATTATTATCAATAAATACATTCACATATTTCATAGAATGTACTTGTTTTATCACCTGATCAGAAAGTTTTATATGGTAATCATGAATGTTGCAATCAAAAATAATATAGTTGGTTTTACATATAATGAAAGTTTATTTAAACAAACCAATTAGAGTAAAGTTTCACATCATGGTCCAGATATCTTGTAGTATGTCAATATTATTATGAGAAAAGAAAATAGTATCATCAGCAAAGAGAACTAATGACGCATTAGAGGAAACATTACAAATATCGTTCATATAAATTATGAATAAAAGTGGCCCCAGAATAGAGCCTTGTGCGACTCCATATTGTACCTTTAATAATGTTGAATGATTATTATTATGGCTACACTTGTTGTTGTTGTTTTTCACTTTTGTATTTCTGTTTCAGATCATATCACAAAAACATTTATATAGTATACATTTACAAATTATGTTAAACAAAATTAATGTAATTGTAATTAAACATGCAAAGCATACACAATATTATAATATGTAGACTGAATGAAAAGAAAACGAAAAAGGAACAAGAGGAAGCTCGGGAAGCTTTTATAGTCTAGTCCCTAAAATGTGATAATAAGCTATGAAACATAACAGTCATTACATTATGCAAATTATTTAGGCGTGTAACCAAACAAAAATATCAACAATAATATGCAAATCATATAATAAGTCCCAATAATAATCACATATATCGGTTAATTGAATAATTATTTAAGTGTTTTTTAAAGGTGATAATGGTTTTGCAATTTCTTAGTTCATGGTCGAGTGAGTTCCACAAAGTCACCCCTTTACTCCTAGCTTCCGAGTGTGCGTGAACAGTTCTAGTATATGGTTGAAGTAATTCTCCCCTCGCACGAGTATGATAGTTGTGATAAGTATTATTTGTTTCAAAACAAGATTGTAATGTAGATGGAAATTGTCTGGTATGCGCACCCCCCCCTTGGATCCGCGCATGTTGCTATTATTACATAATACGCATTCATATATTTTGTTGGACATTTTCACCATTACAAACTATGTTATATTCTTAGTCACTTTCAATCCTCAATTTTCAAGCCAATGGAATATTAACAAAATGAGAGTGAAATGTAGTAATTGTTGGTGATAACTCACGCAAATGGGCATCCATCAACCCAATAAAGCATGAATTATCTTGACTTCAAAACCCATTCGAAATACCACATTGAACTTGCTTAATGACTATTACGTGCAGCTTATGTTCTGTTGTTTCACTTTGAATCCATATAGTTCGCATTATGATATACGCGTATGTGTTTGCATTCAGACACTGTCTGTATATGATTGATATTATGTCTGTGTCAAATCCAATCGATTGTGCACCTTTCACTCCATTTATATTGCTATTATTTCGTTACTTTCCAGTTAACACAATTGGTATTTAAAACTATCCTTCACAGTCCATATATAACATTATTCGATTTCCCCGGACTTACGGTAAATTATCACCAATGTCGGCCTTTAATAAGGTAGCAGAGCATGGTATACATTGCTCTTTATTTGTTTTTAATGAATTCAGATTACTTTCAGTATCAACTTCAGTATCGTTCCTCGGTCTGCATAATTTACTATATTAGTGTACCCTCCTTGTAAGATATTATGTTGCTTCTCAGTGAATAATCAAACTGTTCCCGGGAGCACATTCGATTAATAATTGCTGTACACAAGAAGGCTTAATTGTGTTTATAAACCTGCATAACAGGTAGTACATTTATATTCCGAAAATTGTCATCACGAAGTGAAAGCACAGGTTGGGCGATACCTGTATCTGTAATTGGAGACTTGATTCACCAGTTATTAAATGGAGTGTGTCTTCAATTGCCTAAAAGCTATTTGCGGTAGGCTACGTTCACTCACGCAACGCATTAGCGACCTTTATTGAGTTCAGAAGCGGACATCTAAGAGTTTGACAAGACAGCAGTCTATAGTTGTATTAGTAACGATCCCGGTCGTATGTATGATTTTATATTGATTCCAATAATTGGATTTGAACTAGGTCTCAACCGGAGGTAATAGTGGATAATGTTTTTAGAAATAATCATATTGACTATCTCAGTTACAATATCGATTATATTTTCTCAATGTCAATATAAGACCGGAATTGTCTCAATCCGCTTTTTGACAATTCAAGCTACACGGAACAGAACTTTATAATTCAGACTCGGGTGCAGATTCAATAACATAACAATAATACGAATATTTAGACTGCAATACACTTTATTTAATTGTATCATGTACTATATGCACGTAAACTAGTGATAACCAACGAATTAGTGAATTTGGAGTCAAACTTGGATGTCTTGAATTGTTGACATAAAGTATTTATAAGCCATATATATGGCAGCCTTTAATTTGGAACTTCTGTTTTTCTCAATGAGATAAAGGAAATTATCTAGACATTCAATTAATATTAATGTATTTTCAATATTTTCAAGGTATTTTAATTTACAAATAAAAGAGTGAATGATATGTTTAATTTTGATACACTTGGAACTAAAGATAAAATGCTTGGCATGAAAATTAATATAAACAGGTAGTATCTTTGAAAAACTCGCCAAACCGTTCTTCCAAAAAGTAACAATAATAACGCCATTCCAAAAAGGTAATTTTAGTGACTCTTCAACGTTAGTAAGAACATGCAACATTGCCACTAAGTGCCATATTATATAATGGCTTATTAGTTGGAATAATACGATAATGAATAATCGGTAATGAAAATAAGTCAATTTACAGTCCAATATAGACTTGTGACAGCAAGTAAAATGAAAGTTTCAGTTTAAATCAATATTAAATTATTTTTTCCATTTCTGAAGGGCAGTAATTTTATCAACAAAAGAACGATACACAAAATGAGAAACTTTTTCAATATCACATAGAGTATCACAAATTGACAAATGATTGGAAATTTGGGACGCCTTTAACAACATCCCACCAGTTACTAGGAATTGCACGTATCATGCCAACATAAGTCAGGTAAGGGATCGTACGAGTGAAATATTTATTAAGCGGATCTTGATAGTTATGGTTATCTACGCAATACGTGAAGCAATACTTGTCAAAGTCTTCATATATACAAATGGCAGCCACATTACGGAATATTATTGTCGACTTCAAACTTTCATATCTTGAGAATGGAATGGCAGATATTACAGCTGGTTAAAGTATTTTGTAGATTATTTTTTGCTCTATTGAATCAGCTAAACATATTGTCCTGGTTCTGTATTCCGTTATTGTGTTTAACGCTATAACTTATATTTATTTGCACAGTTTCAATTGTATCAAATTGTATTCATGAATGCGAGGATATATATTGTAATTGAATGTTTCATATCATGGGCTTGAAATACCACACAACATATTCACTCACATACATGTATCATGTATCATTATCATTTACTCGTGCTTGAATTACTCAATCGGCATCCTAATAACACTAATGGTATCATCAAAATAATTGTTGCAAAAGGTGGTATTTCGTGATGCGACCTTAACATAGCCATATAGCCTATATTTTATAACAACCTCCGGTGTGGATATGTTTAATTAATGTTCATTTTCACGTGTGTCAACAGCCATATCAAATAAAATGACCCTTTCAATTAATAATAATGTTGAAGAGTGTAAATATACGAACCATACGAGATAATAATAATGTTAATAATAATACATATTTATATGGGGCTTTTCCTGCCTAAAACGGGAAGATCGCAGCTCAAAGTGCTTTTACAAAATTGAATATTACATAAATACAATAATGGTTCATGTACATATGCATTAATTATAATGAAAAATGCGGAGAGTTACCAACACCATAATCTGTATTCCAAAGATGCGATGGAGATAAACTAAGATATATATAACTTTTTATGAAGATGATATAAGAAAGAGGTTAGAAAAATTGAAACCAAACAAAGGAGCAGGTCCAGACCAGAAACCACCCGTGTTTTTACAAACAATGGCATCGCATTTAGAAAAAGGACTCACCGCCATCTTTCAAATGTCAATGGCACTCGGCAAATTACCAGATGAATGGAAACTGGCAAATATTACTCCCATATTCAAGAAAGGTGGTAAGTCTAAAGTTAACAATTACAGGCCACTCAGCTTAATTTCTGTTTCATATAAATATCATAAAAATCATGGAGAGAAAAGAGCATGTGACATATCATCTTGAAACAACTTATCAGGGATACTCAGCATGGATTTAGACATGGTAAATCTTGTCTTTCGAATTTACTACTCTATTTAGAAGACTTAACGAAACAAATATATCATGGTTGTACAATTGACGTTCTGTACATGGCTTTCAGCAAGGTCTTTGACAGTATCCCACATCGGCGATTACTATGTAAGATAAAGGCACATGGCTTCGATGGAAGAATTCTGAACTGGATTGGAAACTGGTTAGAGGGAAGGAAGCACCGGTTGATCTTGAATGAGTGTCCATTTGATTGGAAAGATGTAAGCAGTTATGTTGTACAGGGTTCAGTAATGGGTCCCATGTGTTTCATATATAGTAATGATCTAGAATATAACATAGACTCTACAGTGAGGACGTTTGCAGATGACAGTAAGTTGTACGATGATGTATCTACACTCATGTGAATACAGAAATTCAGAGCGACATTGACAAGCTCAGTGAGTGGTCAGAGCTGTGGCAGATGTAGATCAACATGGATAAACTTAGCGTAGTGCACATGGGGTGGAATAACTTAAATGCAGAGTATACGCTGAAGGGTAAACTGCCAACAGTACTGTCAAAGAGAAAGATTTAGGAGTATGGATACAAACTAAATCCTTGAAACCAGATGTGCACTGTGCAACAGCCCTCACGAAAGCAAACCAACTCATATAATTAATCTGGCGGAACATTGAGTACAAGGAGAAGAAAATTATCATCAGACTGTACAAAAGCTTTGTTAGACCACACCTGGATTATTATCTGCAAACATGGATACCTCAACTGAGGAAGGCATCAACAAGATTGAAGAAGTTCAACGTAGGACTACCACAATGGTTTGGGACCTCGCTGATCTATCTTATGACCACCAACTCTGACAATGTAATCTTGTGACTATCATGGAAGACCGAGGAAGAAGAGCCGATCTAATTGAAGTATTTATAATTAGTAATAGTATTGAGAACGTTAATGTTCAGGAGTTATTCCGATTTTCAACTGACACTAGCACATGAGGCCATAATTACAAACTACTCAAGTTTCATATCAGAACTGACATTAGAAAGTATTTCTTCTCACAAAGAGTTATTAATGACTGGATATTATGACGCCGTTGTACTAAATTACCATTACTGGGTGAATACAGGTTGCGAATAGTACTTATAATATATATGATATTCGGTGTGGAACTCCAAGTACATGTAAGCTGTTTGCAGTTGTAGATCATAGTCAGTGAGTATGCATCTATATTATCTGTGAATAATTCCTGTAAATAATATAAGGCTATCTTACTCACTTATATAGTCAATCACACACAGCAACACATATGCTTTAGTTTTTAATAAAACTGACAACAATATATCACTTTTAACATTTCAAAAGCAAAAAATAACAAAACTGAAGAAAACATGATTTTTTTCCTGGTACTATAGCCCCTTACAATAACAAAAAATATGAAAATAACACAACCGACTCAAGACAAAAATATATAACAACTATTTTACTCACTCTTTTCTTTCACTCAGTTTTTAACAAAACTGACGTCCACTTTTCACTCTTGACATTTCACAAGCAAAAATAAGAAAACTGAAGAAAACATATTTTTTTCCTTGTACTGGCCGGTTACAAAAAATGACACAACCGACTCAAGAAAAAACTATATACAAAATATTTCATTCACTCATAATTATAGATAATCGCACTCAGCCAAACTATTATTTCAGTTTTTAACAAAACTAACGACCACATTTCACTTTAAACATTTCACAAGCAACCAAAAATATTTTAACAAAACTGATGACTGCATTTCCATTTTAGACATTTTCATGATAAAAAAAGAGGTTTGACAATCAGGAAACAATGACAAGACGAACATATTTCGCTGAGGTAAAAATATGATTTTTAACAAAACTGACGACCACATATCACGCGTAAAAATTGGAAAATCAGAAAAAGTAGGTAAAATGGGTCATTGTCGATTAAACACTGGTTCTTAATCCTGACGGTTGCTAGTTAGAATATTGATCATATACCCAAGTCATTATACATCCAGCTGCCGATATGACCACAACCCATGCATTACTTCCAATCCACATTACAACCTCGTCAAGGAGATTGAGTAGAAATGATAGAGCATCATCTACTATGTCAGGTAGAGAAACACCTAGCCACTTAGCTAAACGATGCAGTATACGACTCAAGGTTTTGATGATGTTATCATGGGTTGGAGTGGGTGTGGCAGTGGGAGTGGGAGGGGGATTGCAGAACCACCGAAAGCTCTAAAGTGTTTGATGGGATGATAACACCTACAGCTGTTATAATAGCAGAGATAGTTACACCCTGCTCATGGATTTTTTTTTTCAATTTATCTTTAAGGCGGAGATCGCTATAAGACAACTCCATTGCTCCATCTGTCGAATCTGAGAATGGGGTGTATATACTCTCTTGTATTGCATCTCGATGCCCTTTGAGTTTTGATATTTCTTCTATATCATTATAATATTTCAATAAGTTTACTCTCTGGAGCCGCTAATGTCCTCCGAATGATGAGTTCTCGTAATGGTAGTAATGTATGTACATCATCTTCCAAAACTTACTCAAACTCAGATATGACATTATCCAAACTGGGATCGTTTGTATCACCGGCCTCGACTACATTATATACAACATCACGTGTGACTATATCTATGTTATTGCAGTTTTCAAACCCAAGACCATATGTAACAAAATGTATCCCCTATTTGTAATACCGTGGACATCTTTAGAAATGTATTACAATTTTGATACGTAAGGCAAACATCCTTGTCAGAATATCCACCATACAGCCTGAGATCATCATATACTCCATGAAATATGTGTTTTGGTTCCTTGTGAGCCATGTCAATATGCTCATAAAAAACATAGTATAATCCGTAATATTTCGATCTGCAGGACCATCCACCAAGCCAGGTGCGTAGTGGACTGCATGTGGCAGTATATTCAATGTGGTCTCTACATCATCTATGATCGGATCATCTATGATCGGATCATCTATGATCGGATCATCTATGATCGGATCATCAAAGTCAGCCAATTCCATATCTTCCAAATTAAAGTTGTATATATATATATACATTATATAGGAGGAGTCGAGATAGCCCAGTGGTAAGGGCAAGGACTCGTGATTGTGAGATCGCCAGTTCGAACCCCAGCGCTTATGTTGGCTGTTCGGCGTGTATCCTTGAGCAAGGTACTTTGTCTCGATTACTCTGTAGCCACCTTGGTCCACTGGGGACAATAGGTTGACGTCAGGAAGGGCATCCGATCACTAAGGGCTACAACCGCTTCATAAAAGCCGTTGCGTAAGCAAGGCACCGTCTAAGCCCCGCGAGGGGAGTGACAAGACGTTAAACAACTTCATATACTTAACATGACTACGATGTATGGTACGAATCTTGCCCTTACCCGTCGGACTCAAAAACATACGGGGCTTAAGGCAGAACGCTCTACTCGATAGATAAACATCGCAGCGCCACTGCAGGGGTGAAAGTTAACATAAAATTCCCTCAAATGCGCCCGCATAATGTTATTGTACATGGCACAACACGTCTTGTATTTGACATTAGTATAAACAGCACAGATGCCATAGAACACTAGTGAACAACCTTGGTCGTGCAATTGTTGTAAAAATGTAACTAAAATTGGGGAATGATACCGTCACCACCCTGGCCAGTTCAGATGTGTTCAACACCCACGCCGCTTTATGACGTAGCACTGATGAGATAAATAATAGTGTTTATCAGGGCATTGGAACCGCCCACGCAATGAAACTAAGCATAGGAGCCGAGGATACAGCGACTGATAACATGCGTGATAATGCAGCTTTAAATGCGTATAGTGATATATATGCGATTCCACTATAATGTAGTATTCCCAGTGGACATGCCCCATGCCATCGTGCTGGTCTTAAAGGCTGGTTGACATACACGATATATTTCGCTGCCAATGATAGGGTTATTATTTATACAGACACAGGAGCATATTTCTCTCTAAAAAACTTAACATTGGTATACGATGTTGTAAATAACGAAGAATTGAGTAGGAAGATACGTCAAAAATATATGGGGAGTTACCCGGTATACTTTACCGATGCACAAAGATTCAGACGTGAGTAACTATATATATCAGGGCCTGTGTGGACAATTCATTTAATCATCCCCCGAAGATCTACTAATGCAGTCGACTTACTATTCGTCAAAGAGAGCGATGATGGTGGTTATGGACATGACTCTGACAAGTTTTGTAAACCCCCTAATTAATAAAGTGGTGGGACTATTGAGGGAGTTCCCAACCAGCTATATGTACAGGGCATATGAGCAACACACTCCTAGAGTACCCCACTACTAGCTACGCGTTAGTTATGGACCTACATAGCACATATGATACTTTACATGGTAATGGGCGTAAACTTGGAAATGGTAACGTGGGTTTAGCCTTGAACTAAACAGGGAGGCTGGGCAAGCGAGTAACATTTGGATGTATTACTTTGTACTATCAGATAAGCAACTTAATGTTACGGATGGTCGTTTGGGACTAGAGTTAAGTTAGATACATGGAGTTCTGTAGTTTTGTTACCAGTTTTCAATATTTTTAATATATATTATCGTTATTTTTTTATACTCTTATTGGTCTTCTATAATCAACGAATCTGACCATTTAAGAAAGCATGTATCCTCATTTTAAAATTTGTGTATTTTTCATTCAATACATATGTTATATGTATCACCATTCAGCTGGGTGAGGAATGTAGTACTGATATCCATATCATTTGTCATATCACTTTGAAGTTTCTCTCAGCATATCAATCCTTCCATCTCAATCTTTGTATTTATATTCCTCTTCTACCAGCCTCCACGTGAGACATCGCCCTGCCCAATATTCTCCTTGATATTATTACGACCACGTGCAAGTCTAATCCCCTTCTTTATTCCAACCAACCATATTCTGCCTATTGCTGTGACTTGCACTTTTCATACAATTATGGCCACGCACTTGGACACAGGGTCATTATA
>JAODAI010128197.1:0-11194 GCA_027575025.1 Scotoplanes globosa | reverse complement strand
GATTTGCTAACCCAATTTGGGCTAAATTTACATTACGTAGAATGTTGCACCAGATTGCATCTAAGGATATTTCATTTCTTAAAAAATTGCGCTACGCTCCGCGCCGACTGAAGGCGGCGCTCCGCTTAGATAGTGGACCATACTGATCAGTGGAGGAGACAGATCAGTAAACTGCATGCCCCCCCCCCTCGCCAAATTCCTCGCTACGCCGCTGATAATATGTATGCAGGTGATACTACTTACAGAGGAACTATCTATGAAACTCAACAACGATTCCAACAGTATAAATTGTGTTGTGAAAATAAAATGGTTAATATGCCTACAGATAAAATGAAGAGTATGTTGATATGCTCTAAGCAAAGACAAATATGCTACATGACAACGATAAGATAAATGTGTGCATAGGAGGAACACAACTGGAAAGTACTAAATTGGAAAAGTTACTTGACGTTCGAATTGATTCAAATATATAACGTGGCAAGATCAAATGGATTATGTAAGTCTATAACTTCGAGATTAGCTCTTTTACGAAGAATTAAAAAACATAGGCATAGATGTTCATATTAGTATTTTATATTTTAATGGATATACGTTACCTTGATTATTTCAATTTAATATGGGGTACTTGTACACAAGGTAATAGCAACAGGATTGAAAAGTTAATCAAAAGGGCCACTATAATTATTTTAAGCGCGACCTACGAAGACAGATTAGTTGGCAAACATTTGACCAAAGACTTATAATTAAATTACTATGAATCTCTAAATGGACTAGTACCTGATTATCTGAATGATATGTTTCATTATACAAGTACCATCAGGGTCATACTTTAAGGTCTACATCCTCATCCGACCCGGGATTATGATTTATCTAGAGGAAAAACAGATTTTCATAAAAGAAAATTTTCATATAATGCAGCTAAAGACTGGAATAACCTACCTCTCCGTGTAAAGTTAGCGTGACCACGCTTCAATCCATTCCGAGCCTGGGTAACGATTATTTTAAATTATTTTTTTTATAATGTATGTGTTTATACCAAAGATATGCAGGGACGGATCCAGGATTTTTAGAAAGCGGGGGGCGCCGAATTCGGGCGAACTTGAGAGCGCCGCCGACGTGAAGCGGCACAGACGGGGGTTCGGAGCCCGCCCGTGAGATTTTTATTCCTAGTCAAATCGAGGGTAATTTGCATATTGACAACATTTCAGTAAAACGGAAATTGATTAGAAAAGAAGGTTTAGGGTCAGGAATTTATCCATATTATGGTCCCCTTTACATAATCGACATCGGTCTTCCATAATCCGAAGTCAAACTATTGGAAAATGTTCCAGAAAGTGAGTTTTAGCCGAGGGGCGGGGCGAGGTGGGTGTCACCCGTTTTGAGCAATGTGATTGCTATACAGCGTAAGGTTGCCATTGTTTGTATGCAAATTACCCTCGTTTCGACTAGTAATAACAATTTCGCTACCGGGACCCGAATTCACAACCCTCAGATCGTGAATCCAGAGCAGTCTACATCACAATCTTTTATATTATTATTCCGTATAAATACAACTTTTGGGTAAAATATTTTGCTTAAGTGCAATACACGTGCATTAATAAGATAGTTCTTATAATGTGGCTGAAGCAGCTAAATTATATTACTTGTAACTGAAAATAATTCAGGTTGACCCTTTTATTTATGAAATGACCTCTATGTTTATCGAATGTAGGCATATGTGGAATTATATACATGTTTATGTATGCCTGTGCCCATTATAAAAAACAACATTATGGACTATAGCAGTATAGCTAGACCATACATGCATTTCATTAATAATATAAGTACCTATACAAATAATTACTTCGTAAACTTAATGAGAGTCTGCGATTATCAACTTACATCATGACTGTGTAGAAACGCCATGCCAAATGTGACGTCACGTGCGAACTTCATGAGCTTAGACATTACTCTTCGACATGACATGGATTTACGTCTTTCTTCCGTGTCAGTACCAGTAAAATTTCCGGTAAGGTGGTCCCGAAGACTCCCTCCTTCAATGTACTCCGTGCATATGTAATATGGTACTATGGGAAAATGTGTATCTATGTAATATTAACTATACTTGGTATATATAATTGGTTATAATTCAGCTAAGTGATTTCTATATATTAGAATATATTTTCCCCACAAGGTGGCTTTTTAGAGGAAAAAAATAGTAAATGTAAATATTTTGTATTGAGGAGGTCTGGCTCGGCATGATCGTGATCCCATATATCATGACAAACAGTTAACTCGTTCCATAAAACGATATCATGTTCGATTCCGTTTTAAATGTCACGCCCCATCTACAATATGCATACAGCCACTGTAGTGAAGTAAGCTTTTACCAGGTTGCCATCTTCTGGTGGCCATGGATAGTTATACCATAGCAACGATAATTGTAATACTTCTCAAAACCGTTCTATTAAATATGTTTGCAAGATCATATCCTGACCAAAATATCATTGCTTTATTAATGCATACAGTGTATTTAAAAATTTAGCCCTTCGCGGCCGCCATCTTGGACGCCATTTTGAATTTATAAAATTTCTCAATAATGATAAGTTCACACCCACTAGGTCTTATTATATATACCAAAAAAATAAATAAACAACAGAGAAAAATCTACATCAGATAATTTAGGTCACCCATATTGGCTTCTCGTGTGACAGTCGCAAAATTCTCCCTGTGGGAAAAGTCTCCTCTATAATTTATAACGTGTATTGGGATGTTCAGCCAGTATAATTAGTCCCCCGGACCTTTAGTCATTATGACGTAGGTATACGGACTTTAAAGCCCAGGACGCTCATTTCCCATTGGTCAATTCATTCCTATGATATCACAGTATTCTCAGAGGAAATTTCTGTCGAACTTTCTGAGAACTGAGGCAAACCGTCACACACAGCCCACTGGGATATAATACGACTAAGTTGTCGCGTTTATATGTACCTCATTATACTGTTGACCAAACATATTTTACAAACTTATGTTATTTAAGGATGGCGGACTTCTCCTACAAACAGGGGGACTTTTCCCACTGTCGTACGACAGTGGCATCATTCCCCCGGACTATTCACACGGGACTGTTTATCCTAATGTATTTAGTCCGGGGGAGTTCTCCCACAGGTAGACTTTTGGGCACGGCGGGACTTCTGCTATTTTTGGTGACGGTCAAAGGCAATTTGAGGTTAAACATTGAGTACATAGGTTCAGTGTTTGACCTCAAATGTTATTTTCCCTCCACCACAAATAACACAAGTCTTACCATGCACCACCTTCCTACCAAGTTTGAACGTTGTCGGACATAGTCTTGATACAAAGTGGCGTTTTGTAATTTCCAAATTCAAATCATGATATATTGAGAACGGAATGGCAGATTAGACTCTAGTTTGAAGCTTTATTTAGATCATTTTCTATTCTATGATATCAATCAACATTATGTACAAACTTGATTTGCCCTTTAAGACGTGTCATGAATACTAATACTAATAATACTAATACTAATGTACGTCACTTATATATCACTTTATGCAATGCGTTAAAGCGCCGGTCCAGTGGCTAGCTACAGCCGATGCGCGCCTGACCCAGAAGTGTAAGATTCGTATTATGTATGGATGATCACCGGAACAAAGTCCTGCTCTTTGCGAAAAGTAACCAGATGTAACGAGGCAGGCGTTTTAAATCCTGCTCCCGAGACCGCCATTTTACATCCCCATCTGATGGACGAGAATGTACATCAGACGTTGGCCATTTTCCCGAAAGTTGAAAGAGAAGCAAGGATTTGTTAACCATAGCTAATTGCTGTAATTAACAAAGTTTGTAAATAAGTTGTATAAACAACCCTGTTGGGGATTGATACACGGACCTTCGTATTACAAAGCAATCACTCTACCACTAAGCCAACTCACCTCTCAAACCAGTAATCCTTGATTGATCCACGGACCTTCGTATTACAAAGCAATCACTCTATCACTAAGCCAACTCACCTCTCAAACCAGTAATCCTTGGACCATATAAGTAAACAAACGAGAAGGCTACCACGAATGTCGGATACTTCAGTATAACAGCGTGTTGATATTGTTTGCGATAGCGCTGTTCTAATGTAGGAAAAAGCAATATTTTGCCACACTCTCAACACTCCTGCTAAAGCAACTTGAATTTTTACTTCATTATTTTGAAATAATCAACGCTATAATTATGCTTAGATTTTTACCAGGGTCATTTCCAAAAATGTATAATTTATGAATTTCATACATGAAATTTATTTATGGCAGAACTTTATTTTGTTGTTTCCTTGCTCCGAATAGAACAGCGCCATCGATGTTTTTTGTGACGTAACAGCCTTCCCTCCTTTATAAATTGTTTGGGCAGGACTTACCCTCCTCAATGGTTATACCGATAATGCTGACAGTGTTACTGTGTTTGGGTAATACAGCTAAACTGCGGGCTAGAGAGAGGAAATGCTTCACATCGTCGGATTTAGCCTCATCTGTGAACAAAGGAAGGAATATGAATGATGCGTATAGTACAGTATGATATCGTCTATATTCGTTTAATTTCAGTAAGACATCGTAATACTTCAATGTTCGTCAATTATCGTTAAAAAATCGTCATCATTTATAATTTGCGTGAAGACTATATAGTGACGTTATGAAACGTATATTACATTATTGGATGCGTCTAACGTCCGTCTAATAACATCATTGAACGGTCGTCCAACGACCGTCGAGTAGCATTGTCTAAATGTCTAGTATCGCCTAAATGTAGTCACATATCGCAATGTTTATATCCAATGTCCGTCTACTATCGTTGGAAAGCGAGATCATTTCTTAATTTGCGTATGATATTATGCGACATATATTACATTATTGGATGTGCATAGCGCCCGTCTAATAACGTCGTATAAATATCTATTGTTGCCTAATTTTAACCACTCATTGTAATTCTTCCATCCAATATTCGTCTACTATCGTTGGACATCGTCATCATTTCTAATTTTCTTGTAGAGTAATGGTATTGTCAAGCGTAAATTACAATATTATGCCCATCTAATATCGTCGTCTAAAAAGTATCTTATCATTTAAATTTAGTCACATATCGCAATGCTTCCATCCAATGTTGGTACATTATCGTTAAAAAATCGTCATCATTTATAATTTGCCTATATACTAATGACACTCTGTAACGTATAATTGTGTATGCATATAACGCTCGTCAAATATCATCGTCTAAAAGTAATACATTCATCCAATGTCCGTCTATTATCGTAGAAATCGTAATCATTTATAATTTTATTATGGACTATAAATGATATTTCAAGCGTAAATTACAACATTATACGCGCATAACGCCCGTCTAATATCGTCATCTAACAGTATATTATCATTTAAATTTAGTCACATATCGTAATGCTTCCATCCAATGTTGGTACATTATCGTTAGCAAATCGTCATAATTTCTAATTTGCCTGTATATTAATGATATTGTGTAACGTATAATTATGTATGCGTCTAACGCCCCCGTCGAATATCATTGTCTAAAAGTATACTGTCGCCTAAATTTAGTCACATATCGTAATACATTCATCCACTGTTCGTCTGTTATCGTTAAACATCGTCATCATGTATGATTTTACTGTATATTAAGTGCAACGTGCAAAGTTTATTTTCCTTAACTGCTATAGGAAAGGCGTTTACCGTTAATTAAAAAATATCCAATTCATCTAACTCGTTATCTATGCATTTACACATTTTGAAAAATAAATAAAATGAGATCGCAGCACACCACCTACATTATTAATAGCTTATTTAATAGTATACAGAGAACGCTTTCATATTTATGTTCTAGAAATATACATTTACATGTTTCAATCCGGGCACTCCGGTGTTCTCCTTTAACTAACCCCTTGTCCGCTCGTTGCATCCCATGATGTGTGAGGAGATGCGAGTGGCTAACAAATAAAATAATACCAAAGAAATTAACATAACTGTAACTAAGCCCTCTATGAATGGTGAAAAGTGTCGTGAAAAGAAACGTATAATAAGGACCTGCCCAGCAATTATGTCCGATTGTCCGACAAATAGAGAGGTGAGCTGGCTCATCGGTAGGGTGATCGACTTTGAAACAAGGGGTCCCAGATTCGAATCCTATAAGGTTCGTTTCAGGTTCTTCGTAAACATTGTGAATTATGCATGTTACTTCAATTTTGGCCTACAATTCCTCACCCCTCCGTTGTTAGCCTTTGCGAAAGTGGCCCAAAGACTGATGTGCACTCTCGTACATCGGGTGGGGACAAAAACACTCAGTAAAATGTTACTTATGATCGTGCGCCACGGGTGAGGGGTTAATTTAATGGAGTGACTTCATGCGCAGAATCTCCGCTTCTTACCTGATAAAGATCTCACAATCACTGTCTGTGATGACGTATTCCGAGACATTCGATAAGACCCCCATGAATAATGGATGATGCCTGTTCCTTTGAGTAATGATGTAATAGTGATATGGGTCCGATCGATGGTCTGTATCTGATGTTCTCCCTGGATAATATCACGTGATGTCCGCGGGGCACCTGCATAATAAGTTCGTCAGAGTCGAAAAGTCACCGATCAGGAAGTATAAAAGTAACTTATTAGTTAATATTAATAACACAATTATTGTGACATTGTTTAATGAATGACTAAACGGAATACACTGTATGTCTGCCCAGGTGGGCTGATATAATATAATAATCAAATTGAAAGTACAAAAATCAAATAAAATGTATATAGAACGTAAGCCCATAATAATTGTCAGAGTTATTAGACCTATCGTAGATGTGCTATATTGATACAATCATCAAAAGCGAAAAAAATCGAAATCACTACGATCAGGTATAACAATATATGAGGGATGAAATAGGTAGGCCTATGCATTAAAGGGTTCATAAAGTTATAAGGACCATACGTCACAATAGTCTTGATAAAGACGTTAGTAAAAAATTGGCGTCTTAAATTTGAAAATTTCAAACATCAATATATTGAGAACGGAATGTCCGATTTGACTCTAGTTTGAAGCATTTGGTAGATCATTTTCTGCTCTATGATATCAATTAACATTGAAACAAACTTTACAATCCCTTTAATACGTGATTGATATTGCCATATAGTTATGTGCAAGGTGACAAAATTGACATATTTTGTATTGTACGACAAAATGTGACACAATTGTGGGAAGAATCAGAAAGTAATGATTCTGAGCACCATTTCACACCGGCTAGATTAAAGTCTGAAGAGATAATTAATAGAAAATCTAAATATTTTGTAATTTCAAACGATAAATTATAATTATGTGCCAAAATATGCAGGCTAAATTTGGCGTTTAAACACTCTCCTATTTCGAATAGTTTACGCTATTTACCATGTTTCCCCAACACGCTCACTGGGGTATACGGCGTACATACAGACAGTGACCATTGATGGTGATGGTGAACACCGTCAATACCATGGGAATCAATTAAACATTGACTCTACAGTATCACAAAATACTAACACATCATGTTATACCCTCTAATATAATAGGAGAAACCAGAGCCGTATATATATAGACCGCGTTAAGGTATCCCGACTATCTGTCTTTCTCTGATATAGACCTAGGCCTACATAATTACATAATACGGATGGTCTATTTCTAACAGTTCGTATATTGTTCTGTATATCCTCTGATCAGTAAATACCTCTGATTTGTACACCCCGCTGATCTGTCGGTCGGAGAGGCAGTGGCAATACTACACACAAACAAACAAACATATTGTCGGTCTTCATATGGCGCACTCTGTGTATTATTCAATCCGGTATTAACGGTGGTTGAAGTAGTTAACCGATCGCCGCTGGACCTTGCCAAGGTCTATATATATAGAGAGTTTGGCCAACTCGGTCCCGGCTGAACTGGCTGTGATTGGTCAACCGCTGGTCACATGGTCACAGACGCCATGTTGTTACCATAAGACAGTATTTAGAGAGTGTCGCTAAACAGGGAATGCTTTACAGAAATGTTGTTCTTTTGAGAAAAAATACGAAAGTTGGGGAAAAGGTAAAGTTTACTTTTAGGAACATTTTCCTATCCATAAAAATCCAAAATGGAGACGAAATCCAAAATGGCGCCAAATCCAAAATGGCCGCCATGTATCAATAAAAGACCGATTTTACCATTTAGTTTTGTAGGAAAAACATGAAAATTGGTAAACAGGTAGAGTGTGATGTGCTGAACAGTTTCCAGCCTAGAAAAAAGAAAATGGGGACAAAATGCAAAATGGCGGCCAAATCCAAGATTGCCGCCGTGTATCAATAACAAGATCAGTTTCATCATTTAGTTTTGTAGAAAAAACATGAAAATTGGTAAACAGGTAGAGTTTGATGTGCTGAACATTTTCCTACTCATAAAAATCCAAAATAGTGACGAAATCCAAAATGGCCGAAAAATCCAAGATGGCCGCCATTTTGGATTTTGCCACCATTTTGGATTTTTCTAGATTGGAAAATGTTCAGCACATGAAACTCTACCTGTTTGCCAATTTTCATGTTTTTCCAATAAAAACTAAATGGTAAAGCTGATATTTTTATTGATACGTGGCGGCCATCTTGGATTTGGAAGCCATTTTGGATTTAGTAGTCATTTTGTTTTTTTTCTAGGTTGGAAAATGTTCACCACATCAAACTCTACCTGTTTGCCAATTTTCATGTTTTTCCTCAAATATACACATTTTTTATCAATGATTTACCATTCTATTGAACTGTCCTTAATGATGTAATTGGTAACAAGATGGCGCCTGTGTTTGAGTTGGCCAAACTCCCTATATATACGGTTCTGGGAAAAACAATTAAAATTGACCTCCCGCCAAAATAAAACATTTTGACACGTAAGTGAAACAGCTGACCGTAGCGTCATTTTATACTGTAGGGATCTATACTGTGACGCCTGCTCACACCAGTGTCTCCTCCACGTTCGCTCCTCCGCAAAGGAGTTCGAAAACGACATACTCTTCCTCTAGCCCGTGAATCCATAACAAGGGATGCGGAAAATACGTAGACTAAAAGACACATCGTTTTATAAAGCTCTCCACCGTCCCCCTATCCTTAGCATGCATGTTCCCCCAATCCCGACCAGCGCGCCTAATATCCCTCTCAACACATCCCTTCCATTTCAATCGTGGCCTCCCCCAACCCCTCCTAACAGTATCAGCTTGCACTTGCGACATTGCCATCCATTGCCATCCATCCGTTCCGGATGTTCAGTACACCTCGTGTATGGTTGGCCGTGATGGACATAAATGCTTATTTAATGCCCTCATTAAATCGATGTAGACATTAAATCAACCAATCAGAGAGCTGTCGAATTAATGACGGCATTAAATATTTAATGAGGGCATTATATCGATTTAATCCCGTCATTAAATATTTAATGACGGGATTAAATCGATATAATGACCTCATTAATTACATTTAATGACGGCATTATATCGAATTAATGACGGCATTATATCGATTTAATGCCGCCATTAAATATTTAATGCCGTCATTAAATACATTTAATGACGGCATTATATCGATTTAATGACGGCATTAAATATTTAATAACGGCATATATGTACGGTTGAAAAAAATGCCTTAATGAAAGGTCAATATCATAAATGTAAGCAGTATTTTAGACCCAGTCGGGGAAAATAGCGTCTAGCGCCCGTCGTCGGAAAATATTATTCAACTTGTCGGGGAAATCCTTTTATTATAGAATATTTCCACTTAGTGTATTATATAAAACGATAAAATAATTAAAATTCCCATAAGGATTAAACAATTCCACCCGATTAAAAGGTTATTGCGCCTCGGCGGAGGGGCGCTCACATATCCATGCCACCCTGGTGACGCCGGCGTTGGGCGAAGGATGGTAGTCCATCACGTGGCAATAACTTTTTCGGTTATAATATTTTCATTTTCACTCCCATTTTATTTGTTTCACCTACTTCATTGTCCCCAAAATTTCCGAGGGGGAACTCTGCGCCGCCTACGCCACTGCACTGTAAAACACGTTGGTCAAATATGACCAAATCTTGGTCAACTATGCACCGAACCAAATTGGGTCAAACTTTGTGTGAAATTTCCCATTGCAATTTTGACAATATTTGATCTGGTACATAGTTAACCGTTACATGCATACACAATGATCAAATTTCATCAATAATGGGTCAACTAGACTATGCATGGTCAAAATTTCAATGTGAAATTGTACACAAACTTTGACCAAATTTGGTTCGGTGCATAGTTGAACAAGACTTGGTCAAATTTGACCAACGTGTTTGTATAGTGTGGACATGGGTGGTCCTCCTGCACACGCCCTAATCGTGTCAGGCTGATGGGAACAGTATATTAGAGGAAGTTGGAGCTGGGAAGGAAGAGGTTGTGGTGATTGGAGCCTGTCGTAGTCTGGATGAAGATGTGGTTTGGGAAGTAATGGCTGTCGATTTTATAGTGGTGCGCAAGGACCTATATAGTGGTGGGTGGCAGGGCAGGCCGGTAGTTTTGATTCGGGTATATGGTATGGCTATGACTATACTGATAACAAGTTATTGTAAGCGGTGACACGTTAATTATATACGTAGATATCGGGGATGTTTTAATGTGTATATATGCAGGTCAAATAGGATTAGAAGGTACGGATCCAGGGGGTCCGGAGCTCCGGACCCCTGCTCGACGGTGATTTTTTTATTATGCCTTATATGCCGATATAGTCGGGGATCCAGGGGTCCGGATCCCCTGCTCAGTGGTGATTTTTTTAATATGCCTTATATATGCCGATATCATTATTATTTGTTTTTCTTAGGTGCCAGGAAAACGCATTTCAGCACATCACTTAAAAAATCCTGGGTAGGATCCAGACACACAATCTCACCTGGTTTCCCTCATCTGGCATTCGCAGTTGCTGTTTGCGCCTTCAATTTGTACCCACTTTTTTGTAAACGTAAACAGTTTAGATATGTGAATGATTAATTATACAAATCATATTATAAGGATCAGACCCCAAGGCGCGGATTCATGGGGGGATACAAAATACCACGCGGAAGGGATCCGGATCGCCCTAGATCCGCGCCTGAGTTAGACTTTGTTAAAGTCCCTGGTGTATATCATACTAGGCCTTAGCCTAT
>JAODAI010128086.1:0-11195 GCA_027575025.1 Scotoplanes globosa | reverse complement strand
CGTCTCAGTACACATGCATACAGCTAAACTAAAACTGAATCGTCCAGTCTATGTTAGGGTGAGTATCCTAGACCTCTCCAAACATTTGATGTACGATTTTTACTATCATAAATCAAAGTGTTGTGAACTAGTCTACACATATACAGATTCCTAATACTTGAAATAAAAAGAGATAATATTCACAAACATATACGAATTCCGATCTCTATGAAATCTGTAATTACCCAAAAGATAACCCACTATATAGTACTATCAATGAAAAGATTTTTGGGAAAATGAAGGATGAGTGTTCCGGTACTCATATTACTGAATTTATAGAATTACGACCAAAAAATATATTTAATTTTGACCGATGTCGACGAGATGTGTAAAGCTAAGGGGGTAAAACATAATATTACGAAAAACTTGAGCCATCAACAGTACAAAGAAGTGTTATTGAAAAAAGATACTCCGACACGGTATGAATATGTTATTCAGTCAAAGACATCATATAAGGGTCATTATCAAATTGTAGTACATTCCTGAAAAAATAAAAATCATAAATAAAGTATTTGTCATTGTCACCAGAACACACTCAGCTTTCAGAATATCAATGTTTCCACGCTTAAAGATATTTAATTACTAATTAATGATCAATTGTAACTGGAATTCTAGAAAAAAAATGTCAGCACTGTTACCATCATCAAAATGACTCCAACTAGGACTATATTTGTCCAAACAACTTCATATAATAGTGACACTATGTCTTTAAGTGATTTCAAACTACAATCCCTATAATTTCTTTGAAAATATGACCAATTTTCACTTAACTTGATATGGTATCTTGTCGAGTCTGTGAAATGTATGCCTTGCCGTCTTTACGTTTAATGTAGTTCGGTTAGTTTTTGACATAATTATAGTAAACAAAGTTGGTTTGAAAAACATAATTGCAATATACTATTGAAGAAGTTCATGGGTTTTAATGCTTATTGAAAAAGATAAAATTATAGATAATTTCCAGAAAAAACACTGATTTTATTAGGTAACAGGGTGGACATTTTCAGTAACAGTGCTCACTTAAACTATTAAAAACAGAAGTGCTAAAAATTAAACATCTTAAAACAAGAACAGACATATTACATAATTATTATTATCCACACATTGAGGGGAATATTATGCAAAACAAGAAAGTATTTACTTCCAATGACCAAAAGTGTGAAACTAGGGTAACAGTGTTGACAACAGGACCAGGTAACAATGTTGACAGTAACAGTATTGACAGTGAATTCAAAATGTAATGCACTTGTGAACTACGTTACCAAAACAGTATTTTCTGATATTCATGTATTATGATTTTGAAAGAGCGCCTCCTCAAACTAGTAACGGGGTTGATGGTAACAGGGTTGAAAACTTAGGACTACTTGACACATATCACTCATTTCAAAATATATGTTCATGTATTGTACACATGTAGTATATATTGGTACTATGACATATTGTACACTGTAAATCCTCTAATTCCTGGCCATTTACTTGTATATATATAAAATCCAAGTAACAGTGTTGACTACTTACACGTGCATGTCATGCCAACATTTACCTTACAAATTGTGCTATATTTGCCTCTTACTCTAATATCTGATACTACCAGTGAGTTATACATATAGACGGATACGTGCACACGGTGTAGTAATTTTTGTCAACATTTCGGCTTCCATAATACATGGGTGACCTAAAACAGTCAGAGTAACAAAGTTGACTGAAACCTTGCAGTCTGGAGACAAGGATAATTGCTACTTTTTCTTCTAAAATTTGACATATGTATTGGGTTATATATATTGAAAATTGCATGTTTAATACATCATTCACACCTATTTTGTTTGGTGTAATTCAATAACAAATATTATAAAAATCAAGCAACATTTTGAAAGTTGAGTTGGAGACAGCCGAAAAGTTGCCAATTTTAGCTTTTAAATCACTATAAATTCTCTTGGAATGATTTCCTCTCTAAAACTTACATCATGGAACTACATTTGCTTTAATGTTTATGTAACCAAAGTTTTGTTCCTGTACGATTAACGTAAATTAGGTATTTTTAATGGGACACGGAATGGACTACAATTTGACAATGACCCATATTATATATATGCTATGAAATTAAGTAGATATCTCTCTCACTATTCGATTCCAAAAGATGTATATCCGAAGACGGAATTCAAACAAGATCGTATGGACACAAATATATTAATTCCTATGAAAATGTTTTATAGAAATTAGATTTTTCCAATCTACAAAAAAATATAGAAAATTAATAAATCAGAATAAATTAAAAAACAATAGAGGAAAAAACTTACTTACGTAGAAATTCGATATTTAGATAACATTTAGATTTATAATTTAACTTTTTATGAGATTGCATTTTTCCCCTCATTTATTTCCGAAACAACCTTATTGAAATTGTTACGAGTTTTCTTTTCTATATTTATTAAATTTGGGGCATGTCTATATATGTCCCCCACAATTTTCTGCAAACTCCTAGCTGAAATTACTGTAACCCACAACCCAGACATGATTTTACTTTACAATTATTACAAGGATTAGAGTTTGTCTACCGGGGGCTAAGATCTAGAATGTTAGCAGTCGGATTTCCTCTATTGTTTCTGACGAGGAGGTTGTTATTGTGCATGTTGGTACTAATAACCTGCAGTCCGAATGTGTTGATAGTATTCGGTATAAATCTATGGAATTATTATGTCGCTGAGGGCGAAGGATTTATTTTGTAGTATGATGCCTATATGTTTGATAGGAAAGTTTCCGCACTAATGAGGGAGGGCTTGAACGAGTTCTTGGAGGAGTTGTGTTCAGGTTTTGATTTTCAGTACCTGGATTTGTTTTCGAGATTTCGTAGTAGGAGGGATCTATTTGCCAGGGATGGGTTGCATTTGAATAATGCTGGGGCAAGACTTTTTGGGAGGCTAGTTAATTCGGCTGTCGTCTCTGGAAGCAGGATTTAAACTAAGGGTGGAGAAGATTCATTGTTTAAATGCAAACAGGATGCTAGGAGAGTTGTATGCTCTTGTTGAAGATGTTAAACCATCCATTATTGAGGTTACAGAGACTTGGCTAAATGCTAGTAATTATAATGCTGAGTTTGCCATTCCTGGTTATATTTTATATATACAGGATAGGGAGCCACTCTTAGAGGTATTGGTGGTGGTGTTCTCGTGTATATCAAACGGGAACTACATAGCGTTCAGAGGGATGATTTTAGGGGGATTTAGCAGTTAAGTGCGGTGCGACATTCAGGTGTAGGAGCAGGGGTCAAACGGTCATAGTTACTTATTGGTGTGGCGCATAGGTCACCGAACAGTGCAGGGGGAAATGATCAGTTGTTATTTAATATCATTAATAGTATTTCTAATCCGGATAATATTATCAGGGGGATTTTAATTATCCTGATATTAAGTTAGGGTTAAGTAAATACCAATGCTATACTGGCCATGGTTGCACATCCTTGTGTATACAGACTACATATATTAGTTCCCGCCAGGATCGCAAATAAGACAAGGGAAATATTTCCAAACACAGAAAAATATGATATTTGTTCCCCATGTCATTGTCTATTTTGCTAAGTTTTATCTGACAAAAAGTGTTGTGGCGTTAAGGTGCAGTCGAATTTATGGTATGTATAGGACTATTGATAATATAAGTTGATGGTTTCAGATAAGTTTGTAAACTATGCTAGGCTAGGTTTAACATGGGCCTAATATTGAAATGATGTAGTATCTATAAAACAAAATACGAATGAAAGTTAGAAAAAATGAGATTATCAAATCGTGATTCCCACCGAATATGAACATAGACGCTCTTCTCAGATGTATATTTCAATGTTAATTAAGCAGCTCATTTTAACGCTGCAATTTCATTGTGCCATACTCCGATTATCATTATATTATTGACCATGGGGTGCGCGTACACTGGTTAAATATACGTAAAAAACTTACGGCCTGGAAGGCATATTTATTTTACGACGTTAGGAGACCACTAAAGTGGATGAAGTATAAAAACTTATAAATTGAACAGTCACGTCAGGCGGTCATCCAATTTATAAATTTGAAGTCAAATTTGGATATTTTGAATTTGATAAAGTCGTTCATATGGGAAAACCGTGATTGCTCTCGGATAAAAAAGTACACTACTAGACCCGACTTGGGATTCGAACCCTGGATCTCCCAGTTGCTGAGCTTCATAGCTTCTAGAGCCACCAACCTTATCCGCTAGGCCAGAGTACGTAGGTCTATAGCCTACCAAAACATATGCTAGCCTAAGTTAATTATTATAAAAAATGTTACAATGTCTGCATTGTCAAAATTTATATTATTGTCTATTTTTACAATTACATCAATTATCTTGCAGCATACATTTTGACAACATCATAGAGTTGTGAACAGCGCCGTAAATTTGAACAATAATGTCAATTTTCCAAATAGTTGATAACAGTATACCTACTAAATAATACGAAGTAATAGTAGGCTTAATATTGAGTCGCATCCATAGCCTACATTATCAATAACTTGGTCAGTGTATATACCTATAAACAGGCTATACTTGTAATATAGAATATTTGCAAGTACTGTATATCAACAAACATACAAAGGGTACTTTAGAAAACAGTAAGACTTTTATTAAAGCTAGTTACTGACCACAACTATTTTTATGGATACATATGTATTTTACACGATGTTGTATAAAATACATTTGACACAACGTTGTGTAAAATACCTTGGACACAGGTATTGTGTCTAATTGTATATACGCACGCCCCGGTATACAGTGTATATACGTTCTTTAATGTACACTCCAGTCATTAACAATGTTCCGCCATGACCCCAGTTCTCGCAAATGCTCGGATGTTCGTCCAACATAATTGCTCATTTATATAATGACTTTTTCTCAAAATGAGAATATTTAAAGGTGAAATAAGAGTGATATATATATATATATATATATATATATATATACATTGTGCTAACTCAACGTAGGTACACTATACCGTCGTCATACATACTTGATAGTTATACCATTGTTAACGTAATGCACTGTTACATTGTGGTCATTGAAAACACCTTAAACTGTATTGACGATGTTTGAGCATTAACCCTGATGTTGAAACAAATTAAACTATATTTATGATGTTTGAGCATTAACCCTGATGTTGAAACAACTTAAACTGTATTTATGATATTTGAGCATTATCTCTGATGTTGAAAGAACTTAAACTGTATTTATGATGTTTGAGCATTAACCCTGATATTAAAACAACTTAAACTGTATTTATGATGTTTGAGAATTAACCCTGATATTAAAACAACTTAAACTGTATTTATGACATTTGAGCATTAACCCTGATGTTAAAACAACTTAAACTGTATTTATGACATTTGAGCATTAACCCTGATGTTAAAACAACTTAAACTGTATTTATGATGTTTGAGCATTAACCCTGATATTAAAACAACTTAAACTGTAATTATGATGTTTGAGAATTAACCCTGATATTAAAACAACTTAAACTGTAGTTATGACGTTTGAGCATTAACCCTGATGTTAAAACAACTTAAACTGTATTTATGATATTTGAGCATTAACCCTGATGTTAAAACAACTTAAACTGTATTTATGATGTTTAAGCATTAACCCTGATGTTGAAACAACTTAGACTGTATTTATGATGTGTGAGCATTAACCCTGATGTTGAAACAACTTAAACTGTATTTATGATGTTTGAGCATTAACCCTGATGTTAAAACAACTTAAACTGTATTTATGATGTTTGAGCATTAATCCTGATGTTGAAACAACTTAAACTGTATTTATGATGTTTGAGCATTAACCCGGATGTTGAAACAACTTAAGCTGTATTTATGACATTTGAGCATTAAATGTGGGTCACATAGTGTACAAACTACTTAATGGTTTTGAGTTCAATAGTTAATAACATTTCATGAGTGGAAAGTTTGAACGTTCTATTCAACGAATAGTAGGCCTGTTTGCAGACTTTCAAACAAATGGAATATTTTAATGATATAACAAAAAAACATTCATTGTTTGTAGTATGGCACACGCTCCCTTTCTTATTATAAATATAGTTCGAACAGTCCTATCATAACTTTCGGATATAGGCTTGTATTATGCAGTATTTGGCGTTTGATTGTAAGACGACGGATTATATTCAGGGCTAGTAACAACACGATTCGTCCATTCATATTCATGTAGACCTCGTTAAGGTCTCCCGACTATCTGTCTTTCTCGAATATAGGCATAGGCCTACATAATTATATAATACGGATGGTCTATTTTCTAACAGTTCGTATATTGTTCTGTATATCCTCTGATCAGTAAATACCTCTGATTTGTATACCCCACTGATCTGTCTGGCGCAGTGGCAATACTACACACAAACAAACATATTGTCGGTCTTCATATGGCGCACTCTGTGTATTATTTAACCCGGTATTATAAATAACGGTGATATAGTTAACCGATCGCCGCTGGACCTTGACAAGGTCTAGACTTATACCAGCTTAATTCTGCGGTTTTCAGTAGCATAGGCGGCCTATGCTGTATATTTGAATACGACACCAATCTAAAACAAAAACTGGCATCATTTTCGGATGTTACGATGTTATATAGTTAGATCAGTCATGCAATTTAGTCTGATTTCAGTACGTTTGGTATTAATTTGGGACTATTTTTCGCATTTTTTTGAAAAATTGCCTAAAACATCTGAATCTGAGGTCAATCTTTCGCAAAATCAAACTAATATTTGTTTTTCTGTCTCATTTCTCGGCAAATCTTGAACATTTTCCAACAAAAGTCACATGTATTCGATACTAAATCTGCCAATAATTACGACTGTGGTGCTTAAATTGACATTATATTGTAGATAATAATATTTTAGCATGTCTTTCCAGTTAGTCTAGTAGTAAATTATAGCATTAATTAGACAGTCAAGGTCATAGGTAATATAGCCGGCCCACCTATGCAACTACGCGGTCCAAAAATCACCCCTTTTTAAAACTCTCCATTGGCCGTACGGTCAATGCAAATAATATACACTTACCAATATGTGCGAATATTTGAGGGTGTGCTGGTATCACCCTACAATACCCCTAAAAAGCTTGTATGTACTGAAGTTAACGCAAATTTGCCTTCAACACATTAAATATGCTCATTTTCACAAATTATGTCTATTAAGACAACTAATAAGGGGAACGAAAAATCGTGGGATCACAAGGCTACGCATAAATTGTTACGTAGGCCTATCCATTGTATAACTGCAATGATGGCACTATTACCTAATAACTTTGTCCCATTTTTACATCTAAAATGAATAATAAGCACGTTTTACATTGATTGATATTAATTGATATTCATTTTATCGCTTACATGTAGATCTCCATTTATTTTTATTTGTGCATCTTTACATTTCATCTGCCCTACCAGTCGTGTGGATTATCTCCAGAGAAACCCATACATCATGGGGATTATTTGATCAAGTATGTATCATTGGCCTATCAACAACAATTGACATATCCATAGCTTTCAAATTTGGAACTTCGTATAGTGCGTGGTGATCTTATTCCGGTGTTTAAAATATTGTCCATGGTTTCGATAAGTTTAGAGTTCATGATTTATTTACGCTCTTTGATTATTTTGGTATCAGAGTTCATGTGGTCATATCGAGCACGCCACCCTTATATATGTGAATGCCTCATGGTTTTATTTTTCCCGTTACTAATCTCCCCCTTTTCCGAGTCTCTCAGAATCAACATTTTAGCATAACTATACAACTTTCCGCCAATCATAATGATGTTGACGGTCAACTAAATAATAATATTGAGGTCAAGCTGTATGGATGATATATTATATATATATATATATATATTGTAAAACTATCATGTTGCTTTTTTATATTATAGCGAATGCTTCATGTTATATATTTTTTCATTGACAGTGGTTAGGTTGATATGATACTTTCTTAGTTGAATTGAGGAGATGTGAGCCCATCTAAACATCCCCTTAGTTGAACTTTGATTGCATTACTTTCCACATATCCTACTCATAATATGTTGATATTAATATAATCTGGTATATCGCGAGTCTGTTTATAACAGACTGTGCTGGTTTGCCATATTTTTACACGAGGTCGAAATACCTAATTCGAAGATCATTTATGTCATGACGACCTATATTTCTCGTTATATTATTCCATGTATATATATAAATAGACACGATACTTATATTATTATGACCTACAAATACACATGTTGTTTGAAATGAATGCGTATAATTATGTGAAATTTGTTGGCTATATATAGTTCAAGTTCTTCCAAGGCTTGTCATAGTTTTGTAGGGATGTGTTGCTTTTTATAAGTTACAAATTAGAAAATCACAATTTTGTTAATAATGTCGAATATTTCTATATTTGTCAACAGATTTATTATTTCCTGGGCCTCAAGCCAGTATACAGACAAAGTCTCCCAACAAATTACAGGACAGGACAAGGAAGCTAAATATACCAGGTGGTAAACATCCCGTCTTTCTTAAGAATAGGAAAGCAGTTAAAGAAGGTGATGGGACGCCTGGTAATAACGCCACCAACGTTTCGAATAACACAACAGTTGACCAAGATAGCGTTGCGGCACCCACTCTGTTGACCGTAGGCGCCAGCCTTAGTTCGCCGGTCGTTCTGACTGCAATCAACGAGGCGTTCATTGACATGACGGAGAACTTCATCATCAGCATCAGAAAGTTGAACCTGACGCCAACGATCGTTGTAGTCTGTGAGGATCGGAAGTCGTATGACGTGTTACGTCACTGGGAGAATATCACCGCGGTGATGACGCATTTGACGTTATCGCAGTCCAGCGTGAAGCTATGGCGTTCAAAGGCGTACAACCAAATGGTGGACAAACGTGTGCCGTACATTCTGGAACTACTCCATCGTGGCAAAGACGTTTTCTACATGGACACCGATATCGTGTGGCTGTCGGATCCGTTCCCGTATATTGCCAGTCACTACGACATAACCGTCATTCACGACTATCCGGATAACGGCGACGGTAAAATAATATATTGCGCGGGATATATCTACTTCAAAAACACACCGGTCGCCAAATATGTTGCCACCGCCTGGCAAAGAGTACTGACGTCACCCTCTCGACAGGAGAACTCAGAACAGCAGGGTAAATTGAACAAGATCCTGAGGCAAGCACGAGCCCGTAGGGGGGACAAAAGGTTAAAAATGGCGGTTCTACCCCGAAATTTGTTCCAAGCGGGTTTCGAATTCTTCAATTCGACCGTACCGCTGGCAGAGAGGCCGGTCCGCCCGGTGATGATTCATAACAATTGGATTGTTGGACTGGAACCTAAAGTAAAACGGTATAAAGATTACAAACTATGGTTTCTTGATTAAACGGTGAATAAGGTGTATATTATTGGACTACAATTATGCATAGTATAATGGTAGGCCATTAGACACTAGTTGTACAAGTATTGACACACGCCCTCATTTGCAAGGATTTTGAAATGTATAATTGAATTAATAAATTATTGATTAAATCAAGTACTGGCAACCTTTCTAGTGTCGTTTGAACAATCGGGAGAGAACATAATTCGAAGTCCAAGGGATTTCGGACCCCCTACATCACGCTTACCGTGCGTACACATTAGGCGACACACCCCACTCAGTTTCGACTTATAATGTTATAATGATAAATAAATATATATATATATATATATATCACCAGCAAATTACACTTGTGATTCTGATAACATATGTCTATTTATTTACCTGTAACAGTATATACGTTGGGGAAACGGGAACTATATTGAGACTAAGTTTCAATAATCACAAACACATGCAGCATGCATACAGAACAAATACAACAGTCATCCTGTCACCGACCACTTTGGTCATAACAATCACTCAATCGATAATCTTAAGGTGGCAATTATATTGGGTAATTTCAGGTCTGCCGATCAAAGAAAAATTGCTGAACTGAATCTAATACTTAAACTAAAAAGCCATATCAACGGCCTTAATAGAGATCTTTCATTCATATCGGATTATACCTTTTAACTTCTTGCACATTTACTATCTAGTTGATAAAGGAACCAGGAGGTTCCGTAATATTCTAGTACAATTTATTTCTAGAAAATACATTATTATGTTGGATCGAAAAGCACTATATAGGTCTACATGGTATGTTATACTTATATATACATATATATATATTACCATATATTTAGATATTGGTTGTACCAACACTGTTGATATAACCAGCACACTGATCCTATATACAGAAACGGGCACATTGGTGAAAATATGCTTTCAATTTGGACACTTACATGTTCATTGTTGCGGTTACCTACGAATGCTATAAATACCTAACACAATATTATTAGTCCAAAGTTTAAAATCTTAGTCAAGCAATATTGTATCCCATAAAAAAAATTATGCACGCCGCCTACCCGGAAGTACCACAATATAATGTAAGGAATGTTTTGCAAACGCTGTGGGACATACCTCTACTAAAATACTATTAACTTAGATTATTACAATAATATTATTAGGTTATTATTGACGTTAACCCCCCCCCCCCCAACAAAAAAAGGGGGAATTTTCCCTTTGTTCTAGAAGTTCAAGTGCATTTATTACCTTCTGCTGGGATGACATAATGGGTGTACTCGGAGAAGTAGTCCTCAATCTTGGACCTGCCGGCCTTCACCTTCTCCGCCAGCAGATCTTGCTTGTTGAGAAACAGGATCACAGATATTGTCCGAAGCCATCTGTAGGCAGATAGAGATGGATAGTGTCAGGACGATCGATTGATGGATCGATTAAGTTTACTGGGTCTATTTAACAACGATGTCATTGTAATCATGCGAATGTTCCGCTAGTTGCAAATGTTACTATTGATATATGCGTATATTATGTTGAGCAGAGATAATAATACTAAATTGAGGGAATTCACGGTTCACAGCGGCTCACTAATTCATGATAATGCTAGGTAAATCGGAATGTAGCCCGCCCATAATTCCTAACAAATCCAATGGGTTGCGTGGTACTCTACTCTAAGGTGCAGGAGATGTGTTCGGAGCAGGCCGAACGGCCGGGCAAGGGCGGCCGGCAGAGTGTGTCAGATGTTGTT
>JAODAI010127976.1:0-11195 GCA_027575025.1 Scotoplanes globosa | reverse complement strand
TGTGTGGGTTCGACGAGTTCATCAATGACTGGGGTAATAATTGTGCTGTGCCTCGGAATAGTTTGCTAGATAGATGGTGCATGATAAGTGCTGTATATTATTAGGGTGTACATAGCTAGTTGCCCTGTTGACTACCAAATATTGCAACCAATAATGCTATCTTTATGGGAAGTGGGTGCTATGTGGACAACTATGACATTTTATTAATTTTGAACCCTGCAGTTAAGGTGCGTGGCTCTCGAAAGCTACGAAACTCAGCAATTGGAAGATTCTTGGTTCAATTCACGGGTCGGGCCTATATGCTAGTAGTATGTTTTTATCCGAGGGCTATCACAGTCTTCTCATTCAAACAACTTTCTCAAAATTTAAAAAATATAAATTTGACTTAGAATGTATTAATTAAACCCGAAGTTGCAATTCAAAAGCCTTTGCTTCTCCCCCTTTGGTGGTCACTTAGTGTTGTAAAACTAAGTAAGTCTTCTAGGTCGATTATTGTTATTATTAAAGACTGACTGTTTCTACTCTTAATCAGTTGTTTATTTTATTACATCAGAATAGTATAATGATGGACTGCTTTGTTTTATTCTGTTATATAATAATATTATAATGATGCACTGCTTTGTTTGAATCTATTATATAATAATATTATAATGATACTTTCTTTAATTGTATTATATAATAATATTATAATAATGGACTGTTTAGTTTTATTGTATTATATAATAATATTATAATGATGCACTATTTTGTTTTAATCTATTATATAATAATATAATAATGGACTGTTTAGTTTTATTCTATGTCAAAATATAATATTGATGAACCGCTTTGTTTTATGTAACACCCAACTTTGTACTGGGTATTTGATTCAATGATTGCTAGTAACATGTAATCAATATAACTTTTGATGTTTTTACACCATTTTAATTATATAATATTTTAAATATTTATTTAGTCTTTTAGCTTTTTCAAACTTAATTTAGTTTTGAATTAACTTTTTCAGTATTATATTACAATTTGATTGGCATTATATAACCTCTGCGTTGATTTGCCGTTAAATTTTATATCTTATCTTATCTATATAATTACAATTCAATGCACTATTTTACACAAAATAAACTATTTTAGAGTATTTAACTTCAAAGGCAGATTCCTCTACTTTTAGATTTATAGTGAACGACTTTTAAAATGTCATAACTTTGGCTATGGTATACCCATATTCAAAATGTCAACGGTTTTAGAAGGATAAAAACATGCTCATCAGTAATCCGATACAATTGAGGTTTTGAAAAATGACCATTTATTGCAGATATTTTCGAAAGTACAGAACTGTTAATATTTTTACATCGCCAAAAATAAAAAAATATATAAATCACATAGACCATTGGCCTATTCTTAACCAAAACGGTACTAGCTACCGACTAATTATTGCTATATACATTAATTTAAAGGTTCAAAATCATCCACTGAGTTCCACTAATAACATCATAGATATATATATATCCATTTAGCGGCAAATCAACGCAGAGGTTATATTATGTCAGTCAAATTATATTGATAACAATAGGCTTACGCATACTATGACATTATTCCTAGAATAGCATAGGATAGCCGTGTTCTTAATATTATTAACGTTATCATAAATTTCAACTTTACGTTAAATTATAAATATTTATCTGAAAATTGCTTTTAAAGTTCCAGATATTGAATTGAAAATATTTCATAATTCACTAGACATGTTTCCAATCACGTGATATGTGTTTGAAAGAAATGTATATTGAAATCAATAATTAGGGGCCTTTTTATTGGATATTTGGAATATAAGAATAACAAGTCCGACGAAACCCTTACACCAATCAGAATAGAGTTTATATAGCTAGAAAGCCAGTAACATTACACATAAATAACCGTTCAATCCGATTACGGCAATATAGAGAGGGCGACGTTGAACAACGATATTTCTGAAAATCGGAATATATTTTGCATTGGAATATTCCTTTTAGAACAAAATATTTTTTTCGGACGAGAGTTTACAGATAATGATGATAACAATGAATATAGAAAAGTTCAAATATGCTTATATCATTTACCCCAAACTAAAATGAGTCCGATAAACATCCTGAATCACCGATATCTAGCAAATATCGCCACAATGCCTACACTTAAGACTGGAATTTGGGTCAGAATAGAAAATAAGACAACATTTCCACACGAGAAGGCCAATGTGCAGTAAAGGTGGTTGATCACTAGTAAGGAGGAGGTAATTAAGGGTATGATGTAAGTACTTCAGAGAGCTATATCATCATATATACTACTAATAATAATATACAACCCTTATCATGCGCCATCTATCTAGTGAACTATTCCGAGGTACAGCACAATTTTTACACCAGTAATTAGTGAACTCGTCGACCCACACATGCATAGGTACAATAGTCAGCAGCTTAATCAGCGCCAGCTCGACATATATTCCTTGGTGGAGTGAAGCAAGTAAGATAAATTACCTTGGTTGCGGACACATACCAAAAAGACCAACGGCAGCGCTGAAGTTATAACCAACGACCTTCCGACCACGAGTACATTGCCCTAACCACCACTATGTCATCTCGGTTTCTGGTGTGTGGATATGGATCTATATAGTTCGGTCAGGGATAATACTGGGGTGGAGGTGCTGTCATATTTGGAGGTGGATTAGGCTGTGAGAACGACAAAGAGGGATAATGCTGCGGGTTTGGACAAAACGCGTGTGGAAATGTTTGTTAGTACAGGGGAATTGAGAGTAAAGTGGCTAGAAAGATTACTTAAAGTATGTTTGAATGATACAATTATTCCTAGTGACTGGAAGACAAACCTAATTAGTCCTATTTGGAGGCGAACAATGTAAACCTGAATTCAACCTTAAGTGAGTATGTCTTGAGTAAGTGTATTCGCGCAGGGCATATATCGCATTCATACTTAGTACGACTGGTCACATCAAGCGTGTAAGCTAGTAAACATAGTTGCATATACAAGTGTAGGATGTCCATAAACGCCCGTATGTATTTTTAAACATCTGATTAGTTTTACACACCTGCAATAAAACAAATTCACATAATGGTATCACTGTTGGAAGAGTGTCACTAGTGGTGTTCCACAAGGCTCTGTGTTGGTCCTTTGTTGTTTGTGGCTTACATTAATGATTTAGATGATGCTGTTTGTAGTTCTGGTATCAATAAGTTCGCTGATGACACTAATGTTTATGGCGAGGTTTGCTCGGAGGAGGATGCGATTAGGTTTTAGTCGGAGCTGGACAATATTTTTAAATGGTCGGATGATTGGGGTATGTTTTTCAACTTCGATAAGTGTAATGTTATGCATGTAGGTAGTCGGAATATGAAGAATATTTATAATGGCAATGGTAGGAATTTAGAGGTTGTTCAGGTAGAGAAGGATATAGGTGTTCATTTGTATTCTTCATTGAAGCCATCTAAATAGTGTACCGAAGCTGCGAGGAGAGCTAATTGGATTATAGGGTTGATTATACGTCATTCTAAGTTCCTTCATAAGGATATTGTTGTTAGATTGTACAAGCATATGGCTAGGTCTCATCTTGAGTGTGCCATACAGGCTTGGAATCCTTCCTTAGCCAAGGATAGGATTATTCTGAAGCGTGTTCAAAGAATCGTAAGAACAACGATTAACTATTCTTGGGCTTACAACTTTTGGAACTTCGTCGGGTTCGTGCTGATCTTATTCAGGTGTTTAAAATTGTTCATGGTCTTGATAAGTAGAAGTTCGATGATTTCTTTACGATGTCTGATTACTCAGCTACCAGAGGTCATAGGCTTAAATTATATAATGAATATTCCATATTAGATGTTAGGAAGTTGTCCTTCTCCCAGAGAGGTTTTGATGAGTGGAATAGCTTGCCATATACGTTGGTTCATGTTGATAGTGTCAATGCCTTTAATAATGGTCTTGATAAGTATTTGTGTGACTGTGGTCGGATTTAGAATGTCCACTGGGTGATGGAGGTTAAACATCATATTATGAGGACATGATCCTTACTGATCTTTTCTTACTTAACTTAATTGATGTTAGGAAGCTTTGTAAGATATGTAGTAGTGATCATGAGGTTATTGTTTTTATGTCATTGTTAATGATTTGTTTCTAAGAGCACTGAGGTTGTTCTCAACTTCCGTAAGGCGGATTTTGATGGCACTGCTGCTTATTTGAGCAAAGTTGATTGAGATAATAGTTTTCGGGGTCTTAATGCTTCTGACTGTTGGAGATACTTTCTCGATGTAGTCAATCATATTTGTAAGACCTTTGTCCCCAAGCGTTGTAGACAATTCAAGCATCGTCGACTACCTTGGATGACAACTAGCATTTTACGGGAAATTAGTCAAACAGGTTGTTTAAGTCAAACAGGTCTGCTGATGTCTTGGTTAAGTTTAATGATGTTAGGTCTATGAGGCATTTGATCTCGAATGCAAAGTTTGCCTTTGAGAAGGACCTGGGTTATTCATGTTTTACGTGTGTTCTATGTCTAAGCCAAAAGTTAAGGATGTGGTTGGTCCTCTTAGAAATTCAGAAACAAATACATTGATTAGTGATAACCAAGGTATGGCTGTTGTTTGGAATTGAATTTTTGCCTGAGGATATTGATTTAGCGGGTTTGACCGTTAATAATTGTCCATTTTCTGTAGAGTCTTTTTCTGCGGCCGTTTTTGTTAAGGACTTTCACAAGTTTTTTGCTACCCCGGTTAACATGGTTTTTCAGCTATATATGGACGTGGGTGTCGTTCGGACAGACTGGAAGTGCGCCAATATCACTCCTATTTTTAAAAAAGGGGGATCGTTGTCAGTCGGATACTTATAGGCTGATTATACTTACTAGTGTGGTTTGTAAGATTATGGAGTATATTGTTAAGGATGCTATAGTTATTTTTGTGATCAGCATTCTTTAATTAATGATTCTCAGCATTGTTCTAGGAAGAATATATCCTGCCATTTGATGTCTTGTTTTTGGACTTTCAAAAGGCTTTTGAAAAGTACCTCACAATCGACTCTTGTATAAATTAGAGAGTTTGCGGATCAGGGGTATACTCTTGGTTGGATTGGTGGTTGGTTACGTGAAAGTAGGCAGAGGGTGGTTTATGGGTGGTCTGTTTCTTCTTAGAAGAGAATCACTAGTGGTGTTCCTCAATGGTCTGTGTTGGGTCCTTTAGTGTTTGTTGCTTATATTAAGGATGTATACAATGCGGTTGGTATATCTGGTGTCAAGAAGTTTGCTGACGATACTAAAGTTTATAGTCAGGTTTGTTCCAAGGAGGATGCGGCTAGGTTTCAGTTAGAGCTGGACAGTATTTTTAACTGGTATGAGGATTGGTGTATGTTTTTCAATCTCTATAAGTGTAAGGTTATGCAGGTAGGTAGTCGGAATATGAAGAATGTTTATAATGTCAATGGTAGACATTTAGCTGTTGTTCAGACATGAAAAGGATATGATTGTTCATTTGGATTCTTCATTGAAGCCTTCTAAGCAGTGTGTCGAAGCTGCCCGGAGGGCTAATTGTATTTTAGGTTTGATAAGACGTCATTTTACGATCCTCCATAAGGATATTGTTGTTAGATTGTACAAACAGATGGTCAGGCCCCATCTGTATTATGCTATCCAGGCATGGAATCCATTCTTAGCTAAAGATATGTTTGTTCTTGAGCGTGTTCAAAGAAGGGCTACTCAATTAGTTAGTTCCCTTAGTTCTCTATCGTACAAACAACGATTGACTTATCTAAAGTTTACTACTTTATAACTTCGACGTATTCGTGGTGATCTTATTCAGGTGTTTAAGATTGTTCATGGTTTTGATAAGTTGAGATTTGATGATTTCTTTACACTGGCGAATTACTCTGATACCAGAGGTCATATTCTTAAATTGTGTAAGCATTATTCCAGGTTAGATGTCAGGACGTTTACCTTCTCAAAGCGAGTGGTCGATGAGTGGGAATGGCTTGCATTGGTCGTTAGTTTATGTGGATAGTGGCAATGCCTTTAAGAATGGTCTTGATATATATTTGTCTGACTATATGCGAATATAGGACGCCCGTTGGGTGATGGAGGTTCAGGTCCTATCATAAGGACATTGTCCTTTCTGATCCTTTCCGACTTGTCTTAACTTAACTTATAAGCTAAATACAATATGTTTAGCAACTGAAGACATTAGGTAGCCTATAAATATAACTAATTTACATTATTTGTATAGTTGTATTAATGTATTACCATATTTATACACATAACTATACACGTTTACTTACATAATTATATATATATATATATAAATATTGTGGGTGCGTGTCATAACATATTGGAATAGTGTGTGTTACCTTTTTGATTTACAATTGGTTAATATTTACCTGATAATTTGAGAACACGGTACATCAGTGCGATCAAGGAAAGTACTACAATGGGCAGTAGTATTGACAGCAACATATTCCTAATTGTTTGGATTGAATTGTTACCTGTTGGAAGTAATATTAAATAGATAGTGATATAAATATGAATATAATATTATTTAAACTATATATAACAATTTATTTTCCAAAACTACACATATTTTACTTGTGGTTTATCATCGGAGATTTGACCAGAAGTGTAAATATATTTGTATTTGGTTGTTAAAAGTATTGTCTTAATCGATACAACGTCACATAACTGATAAGCTGGAACATAGTATCATCAACTTGATTTGTATTTCAAATAAACACCAGAAAGACCGATACATAATATCAAATTAAACCGCAAATTAAATTTGCTTCAAACAGCAATGGAATATACCATTCCATTCTCAAAATATTAAAGTTTGACTTTGCCAATTACATAAATATGGGACTTACCACTTTGTGTATACATAAATATAGGACCTACCACTTTTTTTGTTAATGAAAAGTTGTTGAAAATCCTAAAGTGACATCGCACTACATATTATGCTTGGCGTTATGTTACTTGTTTGACTTATACATAAATATGTCAAGGAATAACCGTATACTACCCTCATTAGGCATTTATTATTTGTAAGTAAATTCACATTATTTTCATGATGTAGGCCTGTACTTGTGTTAGATACGAATCCTTTCATCTCAAGCAATGAAATAAAAACAATCAAACCAATATAATACATAATACGCAAAACAATAAAATACATTGTATTTTCCCAAAATATTAAAAACAATGAAATACATACGAAAATGAAAAAATATCACATTCATTCCATTTTTATGTATAAATCAGCCCAGAAACATACTACTAATATCATGCATCCCTCTTACTTACATTTAACCTAGGCTATAATGAAATTCCAATAAACAATTTCATCAATAATATAGGTAGGGAGTTGGAATGTGCATCAATTTTATTATAAATGGTGTATACAATCTGGGACCAAACTGTAATAGGCGGTGTACGTGTGTCTGATCACGAATACCATTTCCCAAATACTTTCCTTAAACAGTACGCGATTATATCCGACCTCATTGCCTAATTTGAGCTACTTTTTTGGTAATAAATCTAAACAAAACCGTATCACAAGAAACACTTACGACACAGCACATGTTATACTGTGTGAAACATATTGTTAATTATCACATTTCGAAATAATTAATATCCATATTCTACCAGCTAGATATTCGAATGTAACGTGTTTGTAATATAATATTTTGATATAAGTATACTACGTTTTTTAAGGCAATCTGAATAAGTGAGAGATATAGAGATATACGGGGAATTCCATAACCGGCAACAATAAAAACTATCCAGGATAATACCCTACTATTAGGAAAATATGGCCAGAATAGTAGTGGATAAATACCTTGATCTTCAAGTTGCTTTTTAGACTTTAGATGACAATGTCTTGATGAGATATATGTATTGAAATTATAGTATGGCGTCGTTCATCCGACATAAATTATATAATACAAAGCTTGTTGTTATTCATGGAGTAGGATATGTAACTGTCGCTTCGCTATATATTACTTTCGGTATTGCGTAAATAATATCGCAACGCGAGTATATTAAATTAGGTACAGGTAGACGTCAGTTTCATTGAGTCTTGCAAATACTTCCACATGGTATGACAATTACTTGAGAAGTGAAGGTGGACGCTCGTGCAAATGGACTGAATGATACAGCACTACAAAAGTGCATATTAAAGCGCATATGTGCTACAACATACACCCCCTAAAACAATGACTTCTTGTGATGCTAATCTGGTAATGTCCCTGGCGTACCGGACATATACCTTAAAATCCGATTTTTTATGTAAGATAACACCAATAATGGTTTGTCATGAAAATACAAATATCGCAAGTATTATTGAGCCATCAATCATTAACTACTATACTACGATGACTAGACACATCGCAATAACACGAAGTCCCATATTACGTCATCATCTGTTGGACGGAAGACTTAATGAGTGGATGCATCATAATAGTTTGTGTTATATGATATCTCCTTAACATGTAAATGATAACAACGGTATTTTTTATTGTATGCGAGTTTACAGGCTATACATAGTATTTATCATATTTATACAATTTAGTTATCAATACACATTTTAAATAGATATTTGTATATTATTGCTAAGGTGGGGCCAAACATATAACTGAATCGTCGGCAATATAACAACAGGTCAATTTTCAACGATAATCAACTGATTCTTAACTAGAACACCCACACTCGAATCTTACTATCCACACATAATAATCAACTGATTGGCAAATATGTAGTTTTGAAGACGTATACACCTGAATGGTTTGTATATATATATTGGCATATACTTATAAATGGCATTCCATATTTGCAATGCATTATAAATACAGTCCACACTATATCATCTGTCAGTCTACTTGAGGCGACTCGAGACAATGTTTAGTAACCACATACTGCTCACAAATACAACTATTCCATCGTGGACATGTGCATGACCGTGGAAAAGTGATATTGACTATCGCCGATGATTCAGTTGCATGCGTGGCCCCACCTATTGGAACACGTTATTACCTTCATCTGATGTTGTCTTGTCGACCACATATATAGTCACAGAAATGCTCTGTATCTGGATTATACGTTGATATCCACCGGCACACGTAATATTGGTGACCCCACCAGTATCATTAATGGTCAAATGGGTACTGATGTTGTATGTCCCATCCATTGCGATCCGTGATTGTGATACCAGCCTCGATTCCTCGAATTCATGAGTTCCATTATGTATTCGCCATATTAAGGGCACTGATGTTAGTGATTTCTCTACAGTACATGTCAAATTGTATTCGCTTTAGTGGCCGGATTCAATGTAAAATGATGACACATACCTATGTCCATTGTATATAAGAACCATCTCAGGAAGATCTAGAGAAACAGAAATGGGTCATAACAACTACAATTATGAGATTAGCGATGACGTCTGAGATTACTCCGATGCTCTAATTAAATTGTATTGGTGTCAAGGTAGCAATGCAGTATAGTATTAACCATACACACCATTGTTTTACTCATATATAAATTTGTCTATAATTATATAGAAGGAACGTTTCGTTTTTGCCTGGTTTACGCAGAGACACAATGGCCACTTCTTTTCAGGAATTTGGAAACATACCAGATGGACATTTTCATATATGTCCAGTAAATGCTTCGTAGAAGCCTTTATATGATATTTATATAATGGATACAAAAACCAATGTGAAGCGCTTTGAGGCGTAACTTTTGGTTCTATGCAGGAAAAGCGTTTTAAAAAATCATCATTATTATTATTATAATGAGTGTCATCAGATCCAACTGCTGCATCACATGGACATTCTAAACCGGGTTAAAATTCGCTGAGCGAACGATACATACCTAGTATATACCTTTGAATTTGAAGAGGAAGCAAAATTGATCTTTTTACAGTAACTTTATAAATTTTAAAATATTATCTTATAATTGTTCAAAGAATATCTACTAGACATATTGAAAGTTCACAACCAGAGCAACGTAAATCACATTTTTACCCAAATGGGGTTTTGATATCACAGGAAAGGTCTTGACCTACCGGTTCTGATGGCAATAAAGACGTAACTCACGTACCTTCCAATATATAAGTAATGCACAATTCCACAACAGCATATCTCAATAGAGTTAATGTTGTTAACAGCCAGAAAGTCTGACCTTGGGACTTACGTCTTTGTTGTGGATGCAATATCACTACCAACCTCACTCTATTTTACAATTTAAATTACTGCCAGAAAGACGTATATCAATTGAGTCAAACTTTAAATACCTTTATCTCAGAAAGACCATTTTGGAGCTAAGACGTTCTGGTTGTGAACCCTCAATATATATCGGTATGTTAGCTGGGTCTTTAGAGATCATAACCCCCACAATAACTTTTAGGTGCTTAGTTGATAGGGATCATATACATTTCCATTTGTGTCTGGTAGATCGTCGAGTGCGTTTTTTCAAGTCCACCATTCCATTTAAAGTTTGATATCTTAGGGGTTGACGTGATGGATACAAGTTAAGTATCCAACATGACCATCGCTGATTTAATTCAGTGGACCTAGCATGATATTCGATCAAATTATGAACAATTGGGTGTTTTAATCAATCAATAAGACCCTTTTTTGTAATGTCCAAATTCCAGTAAAAAATGCTTTAACAAAACTTAAGGCCTGAAAGGCATATTTATTTTACGACGGTAGGAGACCACTAAAGTGGATGAAGTATACATACTTATAATAAATTGTCACATCGGGACATGGTTCCTAACATTAGTGGGAATGAGTATGTTAATCCACCGATCATCTCAAGAACAACGGTATCTTTGCTCTGATAAACATTGCAAGTATTGTAGCTCAATCATCTCACATGGGGCAGACGTCGTCGGTGAAACAAAATTTGAAATGGTGAAACAAAATGTGAAATGGCGCACCATAGGCCCAATGATAGTTGAGTCGATGATATGTCAATTAACCTTATTGAAATATTTGTAGAGATACCATTGTATTTTGTCTTGTCTTGTCTTGTACGGTACTATACAAACACCAAACTAGTGGTTATCACTACATAGGCGACAGCACGCAACATGCACAACTATAAATCGCTCTAAAAAACAACTCTATCATTATTGCAAAAATGACCATTGGATGATGTGCCAGAGATTTGTAAGTTATTCCAA